>JBBPLQ010000145.1:0-47428 GCA_038089855.1 Royoungia palumana
TCTTTTCCAAGTGACGTGGGATCAAGCGAGGCTTGCGTCGAACCCACTCCTATTGTATCCGCTATTTGAATCGCTCAAGCTTTATGTGCAATGAAATGCGAACAGGGATCGTACCATCCAACCCAGGGTCAATAGAACTATTTAGACTTTCCTGAACAGTCTGAATAATGTGACTGTCGTGCGCCATCAAAACGATTTCGCTTGAGTCACAGAAGGAAACCACCTACGGAGGGATGTGTACAAATGCGAGCGCACTCCGATGTTCTGGCGGTCCCCAGATGGCATTCATATTCTTTGTCTCGCACTCAATCCACTTAGCGACGCTCGAATCTACCCAGTCTTCCATATGAGTACCATTCGTAAACTTGCCCCCTAAGACTCGAATGAATATCTCTCAAGACGAATATTGAAAGCATACACGCCTACCTCGCGAGTCAAAGAACCATAGTATCAAGACTGGTATCGGATCTTTAAACCATGGTTATGATATGTAACTCGCCGGAGAAAGAACGATCCTCGGCTATCCTACCTGTGGTGTTCCGATAAACGGGGACCCAATAGTTTCCGGGCCCACCAGCTCCTCCCACTCCAGGAGGAGAAAATCTCGTGTAGCTTAAGGGAGAAATCTCTATTTCCCGTGCAATCTCGTCGGCTCGGGTAATATTGATGTCGCTATCATGGTTCTGCACCAGGGGAGGTTCAACGTGAGATAGCAAGCAAAGATACCGTTTCTTTGACTAACCCCGCCTGTGGTAGAAAATGGAACCCTTGCTTTATTCAATGGGCGCATTATCTCGTTGATTAAATCCGTAGAGTTTTGGCGAAACGTATCTGCCACAACATACGGATCATTTGAGAGGGAGGTAAAGCGATAACGACGACTCACTTTCCCCGGTAATGAGGTCGCCGTTGATCACGCTACACAACAATGGATCAGGGCACGGATACGCAGGGTATCAACGACTGGGCCTTACACGTAATCCGGCGTCTCGACGTTCAACAGTTTCTCCATCAATGCTGTCGTGTTCACATCTTGTTCTGGTCCCCAAGCATCCCAAGGATTCTCTCCAAAATGAATATCAGAGAAAATGGTTAGTTTGAAGGTACCGTTGCCATTGAAGGTAACCTGCGGTTTGCCCTTGTATGGGTCGAGTTCAAAAAGCTGCCTAGACGAAGCCAAAGTGCTCAACGGCGCTTGTTCATGGAGACGTTCTGGCCTGGGAGAGCGGTCGGATCCACTCCTGCGACTGGGAAAGCCTCCGCGATCGATCACGTATGCATAGATACAAGGAACAAGGCAGCACACCACTGCCAGCGCGAGCCGCATCATGAGCGACCTCGGCACACCTACTGTTATCGCGGAGTGAATGAGGCATTGACAACGGCCTACAAACCACTAATACGGTAGTTCCCGGGGTTGTCGCGGTCGTTTCGAACCGTCTCAGTGCCGATCAATAAGTTAATACCACGCTTGTTTCGAGCTCTGTCCGTAGTTTCCACTGGCAATCCCGACTCGCCTGTTAGGGTAAACTAGTTTCAGTGAATGTCGGGTTTCGAAGCCTGAGATTGCCCGCAGATAACGAGTGACACATCAGACACACAGCTATGCATGTACCCTGATATAAAAGCATGCGAACCAATTCAACGTGCACGATGCAGAGGCTTCGGGTTAGCACTACGCGAATTCTCTCATGCTATTCCACGTTCAAACACTCTAAAATGAAACGGCGAGAGACGAGTTTTACCGGTGTCCAGATGTCAGCGACTCGGACGGCCGTCACATGTGGTATACCAAAGTTCAGCTTACAAGGCACCAGAAAACCAGCTAGCGTATATCCACTGCCACCGGACTGAACGCTGCTGCCACCCGGATCGACCTGTCAAGGTACCATGGACCATTTACTTTAATCGGACTTGGGTCCATCGGTTTAGACAGAACACGATCAATACACGCGAGACATTCGGTACACAAGGGAATACACGACTGCGGAGACCTACTAATGACATTAGGAGAGAGTAGGAACTTATGGCATTAGGATCAACTATACATAGACGGAAAAGGGAGTAACAGGGACTAAAGAAAACGGAGCCGTCAGTTATCTTGCAGAGATTCTTCTTCTACCTTGATTTTTTTCGAGTTTGGATCAACACCATCCACGAGGATGGCAGACTCGTCAGACTCGTCGGTCGCTTCCCGTGTCCTCGCATAAAAGATGTATTGATGGGTCTCGTGGGCCCAATCCGTGAAGCCGGAAGGACCTTCGTGGGCGATCAACATCCCGAGGCGCATGATACCGTAGACAAAGACAACGATTGCCGTTGTGAAGCTCGCGGTGATGAAGAGCGACCACAGTGTGAAGACCAAGAAAGCCACTGCGCGTCAGAAAATCAGACCGGATTGTTCGGAGTGAGTGTATGACTGCTTACCAAGGACGGCCTCAATGGTGATGAAAGCGATCGCTCCGAAAATGAGAGCAAGGAATACGATGGACGAAAGGGTGAATACGGTAAGCCCGCTGCCCCAAGGATCGTGAGTGGTTAGAATGTTCCATGCGTAGATAAACGCACACGAATGACAACAGTGGGAACGCAGAAAGACCCATGAAGACAGACAGAAACGTCTGTAAGCGCACTCATACATATTCATGTTCAGGAATCGAGCAGGGAAGAAATACCATGGTGATTGGTTTTTCCCTGAATTTAAGAGAAGCGAGACGCAAGGCAGGTTGAGCGTAGTCCTGTTCAATCCTACAGACGAAGGTCACGCGGTCATGAATACAAATGACAGAAGCGAGACAGATACTTGCAAGTCGGCGTACTGTCTAACGATAGTAACACTCTTGTCAAAGTAGGTCGAGAGACTCTCTTCCACACCAGATTGTTGTGCAGGTTGGCTCGCGTCGGTATCGTGCACGCCGTTCATGATGGTCGAAGTCAAATCGTGACAGTGAAGAGCGGCAGGTCAATAAATGTCACGTGTTGTCGACTTTGATCACATCTACCCGCGTTGACCGAGCGAGTCAAATGAGCGGTCGCAAGCTCAATGCCGACGAGCTCAAGCTTCATCAAGCAGCTCTTGCTGCCGGTGACAAGGTTAGCTTTCACTCCTTCCGAAGGTCAACAGGTGTTTACGACGAAGATAGACATTATCCATCAAGGATGCTGAAAAACTCATACCGGATGGAAGCGCCCGCACCGCTGCGATCAACTTCCTGCTCGGTGGGGTACGTCGTCGATTCTAGTGCATGCGTTTAAGAAGGATGACTGGTTTGCAGGGGATGTTCAAGGTCATGACGAGCTCTAGTGGAGTCACTGCTTTCCGCGCTGTGATGAAAAAGGAGATGGACGTGTACGTCCTCAGCAATGCTTTCGATCAAGTGTTTCGGTTCATGTGTCTTCCGTAGGAAAAAGGATATGAGTGGTGAAGAGTCCATGGTACTCAGTCATATCCAAGCTTCGGGGAATGAAGGTACGTTTTTTCATGATCACACTTGAGTTGGAGCTCACATGCTAACAGGTGTTTGGACCAAGCACCTCAAGGCTAAGACTGAACTTCATCAAACCGTGATCGATCGCTGTCTAAAGTCTCTGGTTCAGAAGCAGCTCGTCAAATCGATCAAAGCTGTACGCGTATGTCCCGTCTGCCCCTTCCTTCTGATTATGTCGGCTCATTGGTTTTATGTCTCCAAGCATCCAACGCGGAAGATATACATGCTTGCACACCTTGAACCCTCCGTGGAGCTGACAGGCGGCCCTTGGTACACGGACAATGAACTCGATACCGAATTTATCAAGCTTTTGTCGACTGCGTGTTTACACTATATTCGTGATCGTGTGGGTCATCAGCCAGTTTGTGACCCGGAGAACGCTCACCAATACGCCCAGTCTTTCCCGAAACAGTCGGGTAAGCGCTCTTCGAACAGCCAGCAACGTCTATATGCAATTGGTGCCGCACCTTCCTACCCATCTGCACAGCAAGTGCAACATTTCTTGAGCAAAAGTAAAATTACGGAAACAGAGTTGGGTGTTGAACATGTAGAGATGCTCCTTCGCGTCCTGGAACTCGACGGAGAGATCGAAAAGGTGTCTACTGATATTATCGTGGCTGTGACCTTGCTCACGATGGTATAGTTACCCGCATTCGCAGCTTCTGCATGGGATTCTAAGGCTGGATCCGATTTAAATTCTGGTTCGAACCCTGACAGCGATGAAGAACGCTCGAGCTTCAAAAAACGCAGGCGAGATTCAAAAGGTAAAACGAAAGAATCTAGCAAGCGAAAGCGTCGACGGACTGAAGACTCGGATGACAATGATTCAGACGAGGAGCGGTCGAGTAGCAAGAAGAAAAGGCGCTCGCGAAATGGTGACGATAGCGACGAGAATGGCGACATACCCAAGTCGAAAAAGAAACGCAAGCGAAGACCGAAGGATTCTGATTCCGATTCTTCAGAATCCGGAACTCGCAGGGAGAAGAAGAATAAGGGAAAGTCGAAGGAAATGGATGGCACTTCCTCGGAAAGTTCAGAAGAGGAAGCATCGGAAGCCGAAGAGGAACGACATCGCCGGAAATCAAAGTCAAGGTCATCCTCCAAGAAGGCTTCTATCTCAAAGGCCTTCATAAAACCCCCAAGATCACTTTCCCCAGATCTGAACAAAATGTCCTCTGGGGGTGCATTTGTCTATCGTGCAGTCAGGCAAGAGCGGGTGGCACTAGGCTGGTCTCAGGCACCTTGTGGGAGATGCCCAGTCTTCGATTTTTGTCGGGACAAAGGTCCCACTAACCCACAGGAGTGCATATATTACGAAGAATGGTATACCTTGGGCGTCGGCGCACAAAAGGCTGTTGCACCTGCCGCGGTGAAGATAGACTTTTAAAGACATCTATTTCAAAGGTTACAATTCAAGATCGGTGTAGGAATATTGTGCAACATCGCGCCCTTCGACAGAATTAGCTCGTTTTTGTCTGAATCAGTCCTTTCATCATGTCAAAACTATTGCCATCTGGTTGTAGGTCGATGAATTGACCACCACCTAGCGGCATGGTACGCAAGAGTCCGTGATCAGGCGTGATACCCACTACCCGAACCGTGGTGTGAGGTGTCGTCGTTGTCAGTGTGACTGTTTGACCCCTGTCAACCGACCCCTCAGAGCGGTCTCCGGTGATTGGGCCAAGAGGCGTACGAATGTAACCAAGAGCGGATATACCGGTCCATGAAGGGCCGGAAACCTTCGTGTTCCTCGGCCAGGAATGAGTCCCATATGCGCTCGAACGTTGTAAGGACCGCTGCAGTGACTCGTTCAACGGTAAGGGTTGGGGGTTCCTGTCCACGGGTCAATACCTCGAGCTGGGCAAGTGAACCAATCGGAGGCTCATTCAATACGTTGAGTCCACATCCTGGGTCAGTGTTCATACATCCCGCAGAGATCCTCTCATATGCGTGAGCGATGCATACCGATAATGATGTCCGCCATGCTCCCTTCAAAGTGCGTGTTTACCAGTATTCCTCCCAGTTTCTTCAATTCGACACGCTTGTCTAGTCCTTCGACTGGAAATTCACCGTAAATGTCGTTTGGCCATTTGAGCTTGACTTTTTTAGCCCATAATTTCGCAGGATCAAGAGCTCGGCAGGCTTCGACGACGGCGAGCGCAAAGAGATATTGAGCAAAGACCAGATTCGACGGTCGGATAGAATGAGGATCGTAAACTAGAGAGGTCGTAGTTTGGGGTCTGAGTACAGAATGCGAGTTTTGCACGGGACGGGCTTACCCGAACGGGGGCTTTTGAGAGGGATACGGAGTCTTAGAGACATGAGCATGCTACCCACGGGGGACAGCCACACATTCTTACCCCTCCCCCGGCCTGCGACCTGTTTCGTCGCCATAGAGAGTGACGGTGAGGGGAGTGCACGAAGAAACTTCGGGTTCCTGTGAAGTAGGAAGTAAGGCTGGGCGTCGGAAGGGTGTAGGCACACACACTTATCGAGCATCGTTTGTGTACTGGTCACCACTTCACCGTAAAGAACGATATCTCCTATAAGCAACTCGTCGGTGTTTCGAGTAGGACGGAATTCATCCACAGCTGCGAAGAATGAAGTAGGTGAAAAGAGGGGCGTATAACGTTTCTCTTGATCAGCGGTCAACGGTTCAGTGGTGAGGATGATGTCTTTGATATCCTCCCTGGGTTTCTGCGACAACAAATCGAGAATAGGGTGGTCTGATGGAGGATCTGCAGGGACGATGGGTGCAAAGTGGAACTGAAAGGTGTCTTGCTCGTCTTGAAACGTCGCACTCTCAATCGTAGGGGGTTCGCGGGTATCATTCTTCACGGCAAGCGTTGAAAAACTTGTCTCGAGATCTCGATTGGGAAGCAGGGTGCGCATGATACGATCCCGGATATCCCGTTTCTCTGGACGAGCAAGCAGTAATTGGGGAAGAACACGTGATCCAGCTAGCCCCCCATTGGCTGAGGTGAGTTGCAGGCCGAGAGCAGTGAGGGTAGGGACAAACAGCTGCTCCGAGAATGGCGGTGCGCATGACCAGAGGGCAATGGTACCGGACTTGCTCAGAGCTCCCGCAAGCGTGTTGTCGCCCACATATCGACCGAGTACGCGTATTCCCTCCCCGAGATGGAGTGACGCTGATGGTATACGTGTGACTTGAACTTCCTTTTCGTCGCAACTCACTGTGACGGGGGAGGAGACTGGCGATGGAAAGGAGAGATGGAGTGACGAGTTGCCATCGACGAGCCGAAGGATAGATCTGTCCTTGACGAGCTCCAGCCCTCCTATTGATCCCAAGCTTGAACTGGTATCTTGCAAGCCGAATAGCCCTTGCGATTGACTCGCATTCACACCAATAGCTAGAATTCTCCCGCCCGAATCGGCATACTGACGCACGCCTGCATGGTGATCGGGCGCTGCGAGTAGCACGAGGAGTGCGCACGCCGTTTGCCAGGGGTTCTCTGGTGCGGTGAGGACGTCTGGGGAAATGAGCTGAGGGAGATAATGGGGGACGAGGACAGAGGCAAGCGATCCTCGAACCGAAGGCGCGTGCAGGTGCGTGCTTGGATACACGAGCACGTTCATGTCGGTGGTCGTCTCTCTCTGCTCCGTCGCCGGCATGATATCCCCTTGAACGTCGTGGTCATCGGTGTATCTTCCAAGGGACGATGGCGAGCCGTCGTAGCACAATGGTAGTGCGTTGCCTTCCTAAGGCAAAGGTTGTGGGTTCGAGCCCCATCGGCGGTACTGGATACAGTCGTAGCGGCTCCTTTTTTACTCTTGGCGCGCTCGCTTGACTGCGCATGTCAGCCGAGCTATCTTTGACGCGTTCAAACTCACACTTTCGTCTTCACAAACCATGGCAGCTGCGTCCCCGTTGATCAAACTCAACCTCCCAACCCCGGAGGAGTACAGGAAGAGAAAAGTCGCCTTGATCAGCGGTACGTGTCCTCATCGACTCGGTCGTGTCGGCCACCCTCAACGATCCGTATCTTGATCGACTGCGCCAACGTAGGTGTCACTGGTCAGGACGGTTCCTACCTGTACGTTCCCCACTCAAGATCGGGACCGAGAACATGCATTGACCTCCCGTTATAGCACCGAACTTCTCCTCGAAAAAGGCTACGAAGTGCACGGTATCATCCGACGTTCCTCCAGCTTCAACACCAATCGCCTGCAACATCTGTATGCGGATCAGCATGAACGTGAGTCCTCCCATCTCCACCGCTCGAGTCACCTCATCGGCCCTTGACAAAGGTCCTAACAAGTTCAAATTACACTACGGTGACCTCTCTGACAGTACCAACCTTGTCTACATCCTCGCCCAAGTCCTCCCTACCGAAATCTACAACCTCGGTGCCCAGTCTCACGTCAAGGTCTCGTTCGAGATGGCCGAGTACACTGCCGACGTCGATGGCGTCGGTACCCTCCGTCTTCTCGATGCGGTCCGCACAGTCGGCCTCGAGAAGCACGTCAGGTTTTACCAAGCGTCCACCTCGGAACTCTATGGCAAAGTCGTCGAAACGCCACAGAGTGAGACTACGCCGTTTTACCCACGTAGCCCGTATGGCGTAGCCAAGCTGTACGCGTACTGGATCACGGTCAATTACCGTGAAGCCTATGGCATGTACGCATGCAACGGCATCCTGTTCAACCACGAGAGCCCACGACGTGGCAGAACGTTTGTCACACGCAAAATCAGTCGTGCTGTGGCAGATATACACCTGGGCAAGCAACACCGTCTGTACCTTGGTAACTTGGATGCGCAGCGTGACTGGGGTCATGGTGGGTCTGTCATCAGTGCGTGGTCGGTATATGATTATGCGGCGTTTCAGCAAAGGACTATGTCGAGGGAATGTGGCGCATTCTCCAGCAATCGGAACCTCAGGACTTTGTTCTCGCAACCGGCGAAACCCACCCGGTGCGCGAATACGTCGAGAAAGCGTTCGCTGTCGTAGGCATCGAAATCAAGTACGTGCAACTCTTTATGAACGATGGCGCCTTGGTTGACCAATGACGTGTTCCAGATGGCGTGGCAGTGGTGTGGATGAAGAAGGCTATGACTCGAAGACAGACAGAGTTCTTGTCAGGGTTGATCCTCAGTATTTCCGTCCTGCCGAAGTAGAGTGCGTGACTTTTTTCTTTCTCGTTTATTTTACTGATGCAATGGTACCACACAGTCTTCTCCTAGGAAGTCCTGCAAAAGCCGAGCGTTTACTTGGCTGGACCCGCAAAGTCACCTTTGGCCAACTCGTTCATGAGATGGTCACAGCTGATCTCCAAGCTTCCCGAAGCCTCGTCGAGGACCAAAACTAAGCGCTCAAGATAATGTAAAATTGTTGAAAGAACTGGTTTGTTTTATTGTGAATGATTCCTGCGGATTGTAACGTTTGTAATAAACCTACGGACTCGGTGATTTTAGGCTAGTTTTTGAGTCTGACTTTTCGCCTTGATATTGGTTTCAAATGTTCGGATACGTTGTGATGTGCTGATGTTTGATGATCTGGATCGCCGAAGCTACCGAAGCCACGTCGTCATTCACATCACACCATTCCAGTGTGCATTCAGGTTATAGGTCTTGGTTAGAACTTCTAAGTACATGATGATCTTTAGCGGATCAGTGGCCACTTGTTCCAGTCCTAGCGTTCGAAATGTTCGCGAGGAACCACTCGACGGTCTCCTTCAATGCTAGACGTGTCATCAAGACATCACGCGATATCCACCCGACAAACAAATCAATGTACGTACCGACATCGAAAGGTGTAAACTTAAAGTCTGGTCCGATCAGCTTCATCAACTTTGCATTGGAAGCGGGCTTGCGATCCTGTCCATTGTCTTTGGGTTCGTTTTCAAAGACAGGCTTTCCGGGGTAGTCGAGGGCGTCGACAACCAAGTTTGCAAGCTGTCTGATGCTAACTTCTTCCTTTTCGTCCACTATAGCGAGTTTCAGGCGACCATCTACAAGAGCACAGAGGGGCCGTACCAGAGAAGATGACGGGTTCGACACTGTCGTACTCTCGCAATTGCCAGATGAAAAGCTTGGCGAGGTCGCGAGAGTAGATGAACTGACGCAAGGGGGATCCATCGCCCAGGACTTGGAACGGCGTGCCGTTCTCTGCGACAAGGTGTCAATTTCATCTCAGGAAGACTGTTACGGAGAATCTCAGCTTTTTGCGAGGTAACATTTGTGGATCAGAGCAGGCATGACGTGAGCATGCTTGAGGTCACTGTTCAAATGTGATCAGCATGCTTGGGTGGATGTAAATCGGACGCACAAGTTGTCATGGGGTCCGAATACGTTGGTAGGAATAGCAGACGTGAAGTTGCAACCGAACTCCTCCTTGTATGCGCTGTAGAGCGATGAGATGTGGGCTTGCAAAGAAGTCCGAATACGAACCGATTCTGCACGTCGACCATTCGTTTGGCATACGCGTAACCAAAGTTGGAGTCATGAGGAGGACCGAGGTGTACTTTCTCCTCCGTCAGAGGGTATTCGACCTTGTCAGGAAATACGCATGTTGAAAGACAGGAGATGACTTTGTCCGTCTTTTTGATACGAGCAGTATTCAAGACGTTCTCATTAATCAGCATGTTATCCCGGAGGAATGTCGCCTGGATCGGACAGATCAAGGACAGATCTGAACGCAGAATGCCACCAGACCTTGCGTTCCCTATTCGCGAAGAGGCCTCCAACTGGCCTCGAGTGTGAGCTAGGTCATGATCACAGCGATCCATACTTGGACATACCCAGCGCTGCCAGGTGAATAACGTGCGTAGGGCGATGCTTCTCGAAGAGCTGCAGGGTCTGCTGCGAATCCCTGTTCACATGCATGAGCACGCCTTAAATTAAACCCGGGCAGGAAAAGACACCTCAGATCAGCCTCGCGAGAGCTGGCAAAGATCCATTTCTCTCCTGGTTTCTTTCCGAAGCGCGAGCCTTCGGGTTCGTGCTCGATGACATACTCGATGGCCCTCCCGACGAGGCCAGTGCCTCCGGTGACGAGGATGATGGCGGCCATTGTAAAGTGTGGAAAGGTGATAGTCCGATCAGACAGTTGCCGGTTCTCACATTCCCTGAAACTCTCCCTCGGACGTATCGCACGGCCGTCTCGAACACTGCTCTCGCTTCCAAACATCCATGGCCGTCAAGGACAGACAAGCAATCTCAGCCGAAGTCTACGACCTCGCAGCATCCACGGAACCGATCGGCGGACGTGTCAAGGAGGCCTTGGATGTCATTGAGAGCGCTTTAGACACATACACGTGCGTGATCCTCTCAGGCTGGTGCGCATCAGCCCGTGGTCCTGAGCATCGTTCTCAGACCAGAGAAGGCATCGATCAGCTTCAACGGGGGCAAAGACTGTATGTGAGGCGTTTCGCTTGCAAGGCTCTGCTAACTGTTCACAGGCACCGTCCTCCTTCATCTTCACGCTGCAGCACTGGCCCGTCGAAACCCTTCGAGCACCAGACCAATCCCATCCGTCTACATCCCTTGCCCTTCTCCGTTCGCGGAGCTAGAAGATTTCATCCGGGAGTCGGTCAAAGCATATGACCTCGACCTCTTCACATGCACCTTCGACTCAGACATCCCCCTGCCAGTCGAAAGCGTTACCCCAGGCGTTGCGACCCCTGACGTACGCAGTCGAGGCGGTGACTACATCAGTCACACCGGCCTCCCACGGCCCGTCGGGAAGGCTCGAGGCGGTGAAGGGATGCGACGTGCTCTACATCTTTACAAGGAGAGATATCAACATATAGATGCTATATTGATTGGAACAAGGAGATCAGATCCCCACGGTGGTGAACTTCCTTTCTTATCTTCTGCATGAATCGTAAAATAACGTTGGAAAGCTACACTCGCGTATAGGAACAAAACGGATCCAGGCTGGCCCTCATTCGAACGTATCAACCCCATAATCAACTGGTCTTACACCGACGTCTGGACATTCCTGCGACGATTGAATGTGCCTTATTGTTCGTTATATGACCAGGGGTGAGCTACCCACCGCGCACGCTGAAGACTCTTCGCTGAGGGAGAGCAGGTATACATCTCTCGGTTCGATATACAACACATTTCCAAACCCTGCACTCCGAGTCCAGGATGATGTCTCGTCGGAAACCCTCCTCCCTTCGTCAAACGGTGTTTGTATATCCAGGACACCGGGCCCAGAGGCTGCAGCGGAACATTGTCAGTTCGAAGATCTCACAGTCATTGCTAATGATCCAAATAGCACATGTATCGCCGAGCCCCTCATGGATACGACCGACTTTGGCTCCGGTCCTTCGTGCGATCCTAGCCTAGGCTCCTTTCGCGTCATCGCGAGTGACCCGTTCAGTACATGTACCGCAGAACCTCGCATGGACAATCTGGGTTCTTTTCAAGTCATTGCTACCGACCCTTCCACTGTATGTCTAGCAGAGAGTAAGCTCGTCGGTGTGAATGGCCACACAGAACGGCCATCGCCGTCGTCGCGCTATAAGCCCGCATACATGCTTCAGGACGAAAGTCTCGAACGGGCCGGCAGAGTCTCTGGAGCTGCACTGGTGGGGAAGGCGTAGTGTTTGGAACGTTTTAGATCGACGTACATAGAGTTGTAGTCGGGTGTTTTGTCAGATGACTTTTGTCCAACCGCTGACGTTGCTCACGACCTCAAACGCAAAATGGACGGCAACACAAGAAAAGGCGATCGCGCGCGACTACCCCTTGACTGACGTTCGCTCGGAGACACCAGATCAGTTCGTCGTTCGGACGTATCTCCAATTTCTCTGGCTCCCAGAGGTACGGCCACCGCTTGAGACGCTACGCTCGCGTTTCTGACCAGTCGCAGTCGATCATGCCCATAAACCTGCTTGTTCCATCGTTGCAACGCGTCCAAGACGCGTCCCCAAGATCCCCAGAAGCTCCTCACCCATTACACGCACTCTTGGATCCATTACTCCTCTCAGTTCGATCTGTCGTTGCGAAGTATCGCACGGAGCTCCCCCAATTTCTCGCGCAAGGTGGTGGGGAAGGTGAAGCAGAGGAATCCATGATGTGGTACGCGCTTGGTTACGAAATGAATGAGGTCGGAGAGGGCATTACGAGTGCCAATAGCGAAGACGCCGTCATGCTAGAAGAAAAGTCACGAAACATGTGGCTCGAGAGGCTTGAGAGACGAGAGTGAGCATTTGTCCCTTTGTGAATGCTATCGTTTGACCATATGTACAGGGTTCAGATTCAGATTCTCCTTTACATCCTCAAGCTCTCTTTGCCTGGTCCTTGCTCTCCCCTTCCCCCGGTGAACATACCAGCGAATGACGTGGTCCCTTTGACTAAGAAGAAGCGATCAAAGGAACGAGAAAAAAATATCGTTCCAACCCCGGAAGAACGATTAGAGTCCTTCATGGACAAGTTGTCTACTTGGCAGCTCGTTATCAACATGAATGACTCGACTAAACGGACAGACAAAGACGAACGTGATTGGATGCAAACGTTTTGCGAAAGCGTCGTAGAGTCCCAGTGAGTGAATAATTCCAGCAGGCTCTCTCTGGCTTCAATGTCTCCTCTTATGATCACAGATTCAAATCCACGCTTCCTGACATGTGTGCGCTCTTGCGTCGCAAGTTATTCCCTCATTCACCCTTTTCAGACAGGGAAGATGACACATCCGGACACTCAAGTCCAGAATCGCAAGCCGCCCCTTCCGCGCGTCCTCGCTCCCATCGTAAACTGACCCGATCCTCCACCTCTACTTCCATCTCGCAGTCCAAGGGTAAAGTCAACCCGAGATCTATCCAGCGTTCTTCTTCTGTCTTGTCTCACACCACCACACCCTTGTCCGTCTCGCTCGCTCAGGATGCCTCTGCAAGGCGCTCCAACTCGACCTCGGCAACGGCGTCGTCGCTCAAACGCGCGCTCAGCCGTGAGGTCAGCATGTCGCGCGGATTCAAACCCCGCGTACAACCATCGCAAGCGAGTCAGTCGGACTGCTCGGGCACCAAAGTGTCGGTCCAGACCAAGAAGGAAGCGAAGAAGCCGGACACCAGGCCCGTGCAGGGGGTGACCCTCGTCGCGGCGACGCCCACGAAACCAAAGGTCGCGAAGAATGGCTACGGACAGACTACGGGCCAAAGGCTGCATGCCCCGAGCCTCGGCCTCGACGTACGCACCGAGGACGAGGACGACATCGGCGATCGCGACCGGGAGGAATCGGATGGGGACAGTGATGGGCTGCCCGAGGTCACGGAGGAAGGCGAGTCTGAGGAAATGTGGTTACCGAATTCATCGCCCGACATTCTCCTCTTGGGCCCGAGAAAGCGGGCAGCGAGCGGCTCCTCCTCGAGTATGGGCCTCTCTGACCCGACTGAGGAAGGGCTGGATACACCTCTCAAGAAACGAATGCGCACCAAAAAATGAGTCTGTTGTGTACCTGTTGTGTATCTGTATGTTATATGCTCCCGGATGTATGTCTGGTATATGTAGCAATGAATGTTCTCAGTGCGAAACCCTCTGCTCTCAAACAAAATCAAAAGTTGACTGAGAAGCGAGGTACGCGCGGGCATGCTTATTCCATCGATGGGTATCAGACCGCAAAATCATTTACTTCAAAAAATCCGGAATGCTATGCTGACTAATGACTATGCGTTGGGTGGGTAAAGGAAGTTATGCGTGATAAAAAAAGGAGTGCTAAATCAGAGAGGTACATCCTATCACTGCCATGGGACAGGTCCAAAAAAATTGTATGCCTATTTCCCAAGCTGAGTGTGCGTAGATATAGAAGAGTTCGCGAGAGCAGTGACTAGCGTTACACCGCTGGTCTTTCCAAGTGGTGTTGGCGGTGCCTTGCGCCTTTTTGGGGGAGCGGGGGGTGGCCTGCGTAGCTTTTTGCTAGTGGTGGACGTAGGCAAGAAACCAGAAGATGTAACTGACGGCGGAAGGTGAGGGTGTTGCTTGGGCTCGAGATTTTTTTCCGTTTGGAGTGACGTGTCGTCCATAGAGCTAGTCTTCTCTCTCCGTCTTGCAGCGTATGTAATAGTCGACGCCACGACGCCCAAACTACCGTCACTCTCCATGCTCGGCCTCCGGGCGTCACCCGACCCAGATCGCGACGAAGGAACGGCAGCAGATTGCGATTTCAAATGCTGAACGCTGCAGCAATGCTTGACCTGTTTTTGCTTGACTGGGGGAGGATCGCCCGGTCTTTCAGAGCTTGTTGATTTAGCAGTTTGAGACCGTAAACCAGCTGGCGTCGTCGATGCAAGGATGTCCCGACTGGGGCTGTCCTGACGGAAATTCTCCTGAGAGTCCAAGGCACCTTTGTCGAATGAGCCCTTTCGCAGGTTCACACACCACTCCCCACCGAGACACCGTTCTACCAACCGCTTTGTGGTCGGGTTAATATCCCGAATATCGGCATTCTGCGTGAGAGATTCTAAAGCCATCACTATTTGAGGACGTTTGTAGGGAATATCTCGTAATTGTGTCTTCGTAAGGAGGGGATGCAACACTCGGAGGTACGTGTGACGCAACTCGAAAGGTGTGGGTCAATCTTCAAGTATTGTGGTGGTCAAAATCCACTTACCGATTCACTTTCGTCGTCGAGATCGACCAATTCCCGTAAGAAGACGTCCACAAGCACGCAGAGATCGTTCGTATAAAAGTACTCTGATGTCGCTTTAGAAGTGAACAAGATGTATAGAAGCTTTAACACGAGTAGTTGCATGCATAAATCCTCCGCGGAACGAGCTATGAAATACTCAGACAGCAACAAGAGACACACGCGGAAAACGTACTTGCGCGATTAAGCATAAAGATCATATTCTCTCCGAACGTTTTGCTGGAACCGAGACGAGATATAAGGATATCGAGTACTCGATTTTGCACCTCACGCAACTTTCCCTGGTCACTCTGAGGCGAGGCAGCATTATGCAAGCCAGCCACCATGAATTGTTCATTGAGTGCCACCTGTCCAGATATCAGCTAGGTTCCAAGAAAACAGTCAGACGCTCACGATCAGCTTTATGACTGAGTAATTGAAGGTTTCATCCGGAATAAAGCGAGTCTGTTCCACAAGTTCGAAAAGATGGCAAATGAACGAATCGCTAAATACACCTGTCAAAGTTTTTAGCGCGACAAGCGAGAAGGGTTGGGGAAGAAGAAACCTACGTAAATCTTGGGCTGAAAGTTTCTGAACCCGACAGACTTCGTAGAGGAGTCTGACACTTAGAGCCCTGAGTTTGCCTTCTATAGCGATGGGACCCATGATGACGCTGGCACGAGAACCCGAGCCATTGAAAGTGGGATTAGAGCCAATATAAAGGTCGTCGGCGTCTGGATCGATCTCAACTAATATATGATCCATCAACAATGGGATAAGAGGTTGCCATCGTTTGTGGCTGCGAAGGAAGGAAGATTTGCGTCTACCCCAAAACAGGAGAACGCTATATAAAATAAATTGTCCGTGAGGGTCCGTTTTCTGCACAGTACGTGTAAGATGCGAAGAACGGGTATGATCACGCTTCCACATACCGACTGCACATCTTCAATCGCAACTTCACACATCCTCTCCGAGTGGAAGACAAAAAGCTCGGAATCTAGAAGTAATTTGCATGCATGCTCTAGTTGTAGCGGACTTTGAAGATAGTGTTCTGTGTACAGGATGATCAGCATACGACGGAAGAGCAAAAGCCGAGGAGCTGACCGTGGTAAGAAGCGCACAAGGACACAAACCTTCGGAGTGCACTGTCAAGCATGGACAAAGTGGCCGAACCATCGCCCGGAAACCGCAGGGTGTCGTCAAGTTCTACGAAAGATTAAGGTACAGTGAGTTTCAAAGGAGCCATAAAGCGTTCGACGAACCTGACCAGAATTGCTGAGCGTTTTCTATGAAGTATGTGATTCCAAACTCATCCTCTGCTAACATGTTACCCGGAGCTGAAGCGCCAACGTCTGGACTATCTGAAGAGGTCCGCACAGCCTGGGATTGGGGGGACAAAAGGGAGAAGAAGCGAATTACTTGGCCACGTCGACGAAGGCGGTGAGAAAAGTTGATCGGGATCGGTCAGACACTGGTTGGCAGAGGCTCAGCGTGAGTGAACGTTCAGACCGACAACGAGCACGCTCAAGTCTTGCAGTGTCTGGGGTCGGAGCTCGCTCTCGGGCCGACGGCGTCCGATTGTCTATCACAGCCACAGCCTCGAGTCTCTATCGTCACCATCCACAGTGCTTGAGACATTGCCATCATGATGTTGGCGTGCCAGCTCCATCAACACACAGCATCGTGGAAATCATCTCTTGGAGCCACTGAACGCAGATCGTGTTGACTTCCTGTCCAACCGACACTCGTGATGGACCATGGCGCATCAGCAGGCACTGCAACCTGACATCAGGGCAATTCAATCATCATGATAGCCCGTGGTACGTAGAGCGAGTCCAACCGAGGTGGATACCGGCGGAAGCAAGTTCGATGGGGAGGTCACATTCCCTCAAAGTGGATATTCAAGATTTATCATGGGAGCAACGTACCTTGACCATCCGTGCAATGTCGATGAATGTGACAGGATACCGTGCTATCGGAACCTCATCTACATCTTGATTGCATCTACTACTAGTGCACTGTCACTACCAGTGCGGAAGCGAGCTTCGGTGAGCCAGGCACCCAGCGTGCGTCGATATGTCTTTGATTGCTTATCAGTAAGTCATCATGCCTCGTAGGATTTCCGTCCCATATCGCATTCACTCTACAACATACGCATGCGTCAGGATAACAAAATTGCGACGGCCCACAATCATTTTGGACCAGTGGACGGAGGCGGACGAGATTGCAAAGGTCTCTAACGGAAGGGGTCGTGTTTGCATCGCGACTCCACTCGTGTTGCTCCAAAAATACACCCGCGATCAGTCAATTGTTGGGCCTTCACTGGCATGCCCCAAGCTTCAAGCTTCAGGATCGCGATATCACGCCAGCCCACCGTCAAGCCGATTCTCTTACCCAAGTTACTGCAATCGACCTCGGTCCCATCGAAAAACAATTTTGTAGTTGGTCACATATTTTACGAAAGGATGTTTCACGGGATGGTTCAAGATGTAGTCATAACGTGCTATGCGGCCTACCTACATGGATCAAAACAACACACGAATAATAATAATATACACGGGAACATCAATGTTGGATGGATGAGTTCCCGAGGAAGTCTTCTCAGGTTATGTTTCGAAAAGTGCAACGATGGCATACGCGGCCGCGGCCGCGGCTCCACCGACAAGTAGAGTGCTTACTGCACCCCATAAATATCCCTTGATATCTTGACCTGCTCCGGTTATCCGGGCTTTGACAGCGCCAAAGATCAAAAGTATGGCACCGGTCAAGATGCAGGAATAAATCAGGGCGATTCGAGCATGAGTGAAGAAAAAGTAGGGAATAAGTGGTATAATCCCTCCAATAAGGTACCCGAGTCCAATCGTGATCGCCGAGGCATATAGACGACTCGTCGGTACTTCCTCTATTGACCAGGGTAAGATCAGTAAGCGAGCAATGTCAATGAATGAAATGACAGACCCAAACCCTCGCCAAACTTGAGCAAGAAAGGAGTCAAGCCGACATCAGACCGCCATCTAAGAGACTGGGTTTCTTCGTCTGAGGATGATGAATTATGACCAGGTGCCAGAGAATCACACTCAACGTCACGCAAGCATTTGGTGACTGCTCTCGAGGTGCTTTCGTCAACGCCGACCGGGCCGAGAACGGCGTACACTTCTCTTTCCATTTCTCCCCGACAACTGCGGAAAACTCTTGCGGAAGTGTGGCGCTTCAAGAAGTGATAGTAATCTCTTTCAGCCTGAGACGCGAGGAATCCACCAATTCCCATGGAGATAGCCCCAGCAATCAGTTCTGCGACGCCCCCGAGAACAACTAGCCTGGATTCCCCTAACGAGGACAGGCCTGCCGTCAATGCAAAAGGGACAGTCAAGCCGTCAGAGAGACCGATTACGCTGAGGTAGGCATGTAAGTAAGTTCACCGGCCGCAAGGTGAAAACCACCCACACATCGCGGACTATGTCGGGATTGACGAGACATGTACGATCATCCTTGTCTTTGAGGTCTTTGCAACACACGCCACCCTCTCTTCCGTGTCTATCGCACTTGGCAGGTAGAGGGACGTTCCCGTCTGAGGAGTCAAACGCCCAGACGAGTGGCTGAGATCTAGCAGCTGCGTCCTTATGGCGGGGAAGGGGAACAGCAATGGAAACGTCAGTCTCTGAGGACATTTTAGAGAAAATGGAGGAGGACGAGAAGACATCATCTGGACCTTTATAAGGGACCAGGTGCCAGGCATGACAAACGCGAGATATCCTCCCAAATTTAGCATAATAACCCTAACCCTAGGATGATAATATTAGACCTACGCCTGTTTATTTGATGTTATGATTATTCCGTCTCGTACCTGAGTTGCTTTCCGTGAAAGGTCTCCGCCAATCAGCGGAGAGTGATTTGGGGAGAAGAACCCAAGCAAGCGCATCGCATTGGCTGTGCGGGGCTTAATACACATGTCTGATCGATCTGATCACCGGCTGCCTTTCCCCGACCACATGGGTCCAGGCTGTACAAATTCTCTGCTACCTGGTGAAGCGACGACAAACTAAGCGAGGTCTCCCTCCGCTCGCTATTTTCGGAGTGAGTCCCGATGTCGGCACCGATGCGTGCACTTCATTCGGGAAACTCTGCACTGTGAGGTTAATAGTACCTGGTGCTTTTCAGAGAGTCTGGGGGTATTTCACCAGCTCATGCTCGTCCGTGGCGTCTTACAAAAGTCATTGGTCAACATGTGACCCGTTCGTGATGGAAATTCTCGTGTCAATAATCAATTCGTAATTGGCGCCTTTGAAATCTGAAACTCCTCTCTTCTGAATGGCGGCACGCAAAAGTACATACGGCTTTCATATGATGGATGATCCAAATCCGACTTCCTAGTTCTCTTACTACCCATAATGCAGTGAACGTGATTGGCCCAACATTATTCTCTATTCTGTTTTGCCGACATCATGGCGACTCGGTAGTTTAACAGTGCTCATCAGTTTCAAACCTAAATTTAAGCATTTTATCATGCTTGCACTCCATAATCTGCCATAGTATGTATAAATTATACTGTACAGTAACCAGATCACTTCAACTTGCCCTCAATATTATTGTATGGTGCACTTTGTGATACTCATAAATATCACAGACAGGAAATGATGAGATTCTTGTGATCCTGCATGTACTGTTGTCAAAATCAGTAGTATTTCTTATTCCAAAACCAAAGCATATGTACCAGCACCATCTGGGTGACCTCACAACCACTCAGAATAACCCCACCACCATCCAAACCCGCATCGTCATCGAAAATGATTGAAAACACAACCTGAAAGGGTTAGGGTGTAGAGCAAGATTGCTCACCTTGTGATACATTTGCTTCAAGACCAATATATATGTGTTGTATGCATCATGGAGAGCCTAGAGATTTCAGGGAGGTGGTCACACCCGACGAGCGGGACACACTAGAAATTGAGCGGAGCAGTGCACACGCAGATCACAAGACGGTAGCTGAGGCGCGACTTCCATATATGGACATCGCTCAAGTGCAGCCTCATGTAATACAATTTGGACACCGCTTGACGCAGTAGGGCGGCCCGGCCCAAGCGCCACAAAATCTCCCACCCAGCCCCAATGACGGCCCGGCACAACATTATCTGAGAGATCGGCGGCAGAGTGTTAAACGCCATCCAAGATGACGCCAAGCACGGAAAATGCAAACTCCGTCAGAGTCAGCCACAGATTTACCATTGAAACTCGGATCGCCCCGGTAGAAACGTTTTTGTACCAGAACTTATCCTGAAACCGTTTGGCCAGGAAATACTTAATCCACTGCTCCATCGATCACATCAAACATTTACCCCAGATATCTCAATTGATGTGCTCTTGTAACAAAGGTCAATGGAAGGTTGGCCAATGGACTGACTGGGTGAACGGACAGCCTAATCATTAACTTTGAGCTGACAAACATCCTACATATGATTGAAGTCCGTGTCAATCGCAGTCATCAAGCACAAGTAATGGCGCTTGCTTGCTTCCTTACCGGATAAGATTTCATACCGTCGGGTTGGGCCAGGTCAATGGGGTCAGATCTCCTTGTAATCTTCTAACCATTGTGCCTGATAAATCGGTCCAGGAAAATCTGGTGATTTCCAATATCGAATTCTTGTCAGTTGCTAGTCTGGAAGTTACGGTTTCGGTGCAGTCCACATTGCGCCTGCCCAGAAGTTCCGTGCCGTATCACGCCATCAGAAACTTATAAGTTGAATACTGATAGGCTTTGCTATACCCTTCTTGTCTCGAGTCGACTCATCGGCATGATGAACACCACCAGCGTAGGCCTTATTGGTGTTTTCTTGTTGGCTCGCCATGGCGATCGTTCCGGTGTCGTTTTCCAGAACTATACAACATATAACTCGACTCAAGGGTACTTGACCCCTTATGGATCGGTATGTCCACCATTGCGCATCTTGTACAGAACTGAACATCTTCCAGAGCCAAGAATATGCCTTAGGCCAATGCTTAAGAGACACCTATCTCGATCCAGGATCACCCTCTTACATCAAAGGCATCAGCACCAACACCGTTGACGTTGACCAACTCTCTGTTCGCGCACATGCAGGCGGGGGGAACGTCATCCTCGATTCTGCTTACGCTTTACTCCAGGGTATTTACCCTCCCACGGCGGAGTCCACCATAACCCTCGCAAACGGTCAAACAGTCGAGGCACCATTAGGAGGATACCAATACATTCCAGTGGTGTCCCTCGAATTCTTGGAGACCCCTTCTCTCACCAGTTGGATAGACTGCGAGGTGGGTGATTGTCCTTCGGTTGCACGAGTTAGGATGTTTATTCAGCCTTTAGTATTTCCAATTCCACCTGGCTCGCTTAAATTCCGGCGTCATATTCAAGGATGCAGCCGCACAAGCTGCTCCATTCCTTCAGGCTGTACAACCTTACCTTAATGGCATGAATAACAGCTTCCTTAATATGGTACATATCGTTCATTGCCAAACTGATTTTAGTCTGACTTGATTTCAAGTGGAATGTGAGTGCTAATGTTAGATCAAATGTTAATCGGAATTTATTGGAGGCCCCTAAACTCAAGATCTACGACTACTTGAATGTTCAGTACATCCACAACACAACATTTTATGATTCATTCCCCGAAACTCTGATGCGGCAAGCTCGCCACTTTGCCAACATCCACGAACAAAATGTCTTCACTGACAGGGACCAGAACGGAGTTGGCCAGAGTGGGGTTTCAATTTGGTTTCTAGTATGTTCGCGTTGCTGATAGTTCTTACTAGTCGCCATTAGAACTCTTTGGC
Organism: Royoungia palumana; assembly: GCA_038089855.1. Taxonomy (NCBI): domain Eukaryota; kingdom Fungi; phylum Basidiomycota; class Agaricomycetes; order Boletales; family Boletaceae; genus Royoungia; species Royoungia palumana. The sequence goes on from JBBPLQ010000145.1 coordinate 21,881, forward strand.
CTGAGATTTTCTGGTCCTTGGGCAACATGACTTTGCCTAATAACAAGGTCAAATTGGCGTTGATGGAGGTCGACTACAAGCCCTTCATCAGTCTGTTCAATGTCACCAATGCTACAGTGACCAACCCCGAAATTTCTGGTATTGGTGAGTCGGTAGTTGTTGACCCTGGCTGCTTCACACTCATACGAATAACCGCACTTAGCTGACTATGCTTCTGCTGTTGCTTTCGAGTTGTCCCAGGACGCTGCTGGAGACTACGTTGTTGCGATGAAATTCAAAAACGGGACAAATGACGACACGTTCAAGCCTTTGAAAATGTTTGGCCAGGATAACCTTACATTACCTCAGATGATCAAGGCTCTTGACGTACGTTCACGCTTCCTATATACATTGGGTTATAATGTGATTATGTCCTTTCTCAGTGGACTACCATCAACTCCACCATCAATTGGTGTTTTTCTTGTAATCAGACCATCCTCCGTGGATGTTCTGTTTTCAATTTTAGCAGTGACCCATTCCTTCACCCTGGCAACGCCACTGGGTTCGCTTAGATAGAATGATCTTAACTGTCTTGTTCATTCGAATATTTATGGATGATATGCTTGTCAAAGGTAGGCCGTGAAGATTGTGAGGCGTTAAGTACCTGGCGTCACGGTCCTTACGGATATCCTTTGAATAATTCACTTGAAATAAACACCGACAGTACTAGCAATCAACTTTCTCCATGCATTCAAAGCTATAAAAATAACACGCTCGCCTTGTGTGAAGACATGATTCATTCATACCGAGGAACACGAACAAGTTGTGCCAGTCAGACATGCAGCCCGTCCGCGGAGCATCACTCCCAGTTTCGACCCAGGAAATGTGACGGATGTTCTCAGGCCAGATCAAGCCGTGGAAGCGTAGTGCTATGCCGTGCAAGCATCCTTATGCGCAAATTCCCTTGTTTGACGACTTCAAAATCGACGTAGCCCACACTGCATTCGGATTGAATTCTGGGAATTATATGTCGCTCATCGGGCCGGGAGAAGTGAACAGAATCTTGACAATAACATTGTCAAACAGTGGTTGTTCGATCAACTTTTAAAGCTTCAAGCTTTCCAGCTGGAAGTCCGGATCGCGAAAGGCTGAGCGAGTGACAAGCGCCACTGGCATCACTGGAGTACAGACCACATTAATGGGGTCCCAGTTGGAAGGCTGTGGGAGCTTTGATCGATCTCAATTGCCGGTATTGATATATGATACTCGGTTTCGGGTGCCGTGTTACATCACGGGCCGCAGCTTGAATCAAGATGAGCCATCGCAAGCGCGGGCAAGCACCGTGACGCATGGACCAGTTTCAACTGTAACACTCACCGGAATAACCCGTTTTTCACTTGACCGGTCGTTTAGGATTCTGGAGGCCCACGCGATGCAGCCATACTACGGAACTGTTATTTTACCGAATACGTCAAACAGCAATGAAACAATGGAACCCGGCGTGCTGTCAAGCACGCGACCATCGCGCAGACGTCCAAACACGTCGTAAGGGCTCATGCACATGGATACCCAGGTATCGTTTGATCCAGGATCCAACGTCCATAAAAGAGAGGATGTAGAGCTGTGCGGGTCGCATCAATTCTCAACTCGTTGTCAGCACTCATTTCCTACTTCCGACATTGAATTTCAGCGGTAACGTGTCATTGACATCGTTCTTGGAGTTGTGAATGCCATTGGGTGTTATTTCACCTACCATTCGGCCGAGTCTTGACTGGAAATTGAGTTCGTCAGCTTGTTCTCGACGCTCCCTACTATTGGGCGAACTGAAGCCGTATGGGGTAACGCGCCAGATCGCATGCGAACAAGTTAGGGGGTGCCCGGACTCCGGACCCATAGTATCGTGCTCGATGATCTGGAGTCGGGTCTTGAACTATTCTTCATCTTAGCACTGGAAAGCGGATACACAATCTCATGGTTTCACAACAGACCTTCATTCTCAGCTGCATCTTCCACAATAATACCCATAGTTATCTGTTGCTGTTACCGTTGATAAGTTATTGTAGCACTGTAAAATACAGCAATCAAGCCCTCAATTAACCCAGTGATAACACATGCATGAGACAAACAAAAGCGCCAAATGTAGTGTCGGTAACGAACCGATAACCGACGAAAATATCCCAATGAATTCTTTTCGAAAATATAAACGCGATTCAGCGGAAACTGGAACACGAGTACATCAAGCAATGAAAATAGGGATGAGAAGCCTGAACAGGTTGCAATCGGGCCCTCAAAAGTTCTCTGTTTGCCAAGCAGGCCAGGGAAAAAGATAACATGAGTGAACTGCGCGCAACTTGACATCGCGACGTGACAACGCACCCTTTCCAAAGAAAAACCGGGTCCCACCAGGGTTCGAATACTTGTTCGACATCTGATGGAGTTGCCTAGACAACGCGGGCGGTCCACAGAAAAACTGCGCAAGAATACATGCTGAGATTAGAATGCGAAACTATTGTCCTATACGCGTGGGTACATACCACGCCGACGTCTGTGTCCGGGTGCTTATCGACAAGAGATGCGAATACTTTATCCCAGTTTGGCCGGCCGAAATGGGTAGGCGCGCGTAACGACGTGATTGCATCTTTTTCTGCGCCAACGTCTTGGACCTGTATGGGGGAGAGAACCCGATGTTAGTCCGCTTGTCTTGCCTGTGAAATTTGATGAGAAAAACGCACGATGATGTTGTTCATGTCATCCTCCTTAATTTTGGCCGTGAGATAGATGTTAATCTCGATGCGGTTTTGAGTATCTTGTTCTTCAATGGCTTGCAAGAGGGAGTGGAACCATTCTGCACTGCCAAAGTCACGGATAACCCAGGTGAAGTAAACCTTGGCAAGGCGAGTTGGCTTTGAGTTATTCAGATTGCTCATGCGATACCAAATGGACTTCAATATGCTGTGGTAAGGTTGATCTTACTGTACCCGCAGAGCAACAGAGCCGAACTTACGAGGCAAATGGCGTGACTCCAATGCCAGCACCAACTAGCAGGACAGTTTCGTAATTCAAAAAATCCTCTGAAGCGCTACCAAATGGTCCATCGACCATAACACGCGGAAGTGCCCGGTTGAGAGGCGGGTTCGTGTTGGTACCCAGTACCATACCTCCAGTAGTGTTGACCTCCTTTTCTTTCTTGGAATCAAAATCGCAGCCAAGAGCTTTGGCGAGTGCTGTCGTGAAATCACCAGCGACTCGAACATGGATGGAGATGTAGTCCTCTTCTGGCGCGCTACGAGGATGTAAGAGAGATTTCCGGGTCATAAGGATAACACACGCCTGGTGAGAGTGAAAGGGTGCCACTGGAAGTACGATACTTCTGGACAGCAAATGAAGATGTACTGGCCGGCGCGAACTGTCGTCTTCTCCTTCTTGATCTGGATTTCGACGACCTTGGAAGGGTGCTGGATGACCTTGGAGATATATGTTTTATGACGGGACCGAACTTCACGCAAGATACGTTCATAAGACCAAATTAGACCCCCAACGAGCCAGTATCGCTGCATACAGATCGTGAGCATCGGGATACTAAGTCAGACGTTGAAACCCACCCAGAAAACACCGACCGAATTGGATGAACAGAACGGCTGCCTGTCAGGCTTGATCATGCACCACAACCCGTGGAATTGCCATGCGAGGAAGAAGAGGAGGAAGAGGTGGTGAGTGTACCAGAACCTTTCAAAGTTGGTACGGCGGCGTTTCTCCACGGCAAACCAAACCATAACACCTAGACAGGCAGTCATGATCCACCCTGTAGCGCCCGGACCAGTGGCAAAGTTCGCTTGCAAGAAGACGAGGATACGTTGACCTGTGGTCTTGGCGTTGGGGTCAAGCATAGCGAGTTCTTGAAAGTTGCGCATATGAGCGGCAATATGAATTACCGTGAACACCACCATTGACCATGCGGTCGCTTTGTGAAAAGTGATGTTCTTGTCAAACGGGATGAATTGGTTTAATGGGGTTCGACGGAGGAGTGAGATGAAGTTGCGACAGACGGGTAACAGGATAAAGATGACATCAGTATGGAGAACAAGTGCAGCCGAACGAGCGATGGCTATAACGAAGTTTAAGTGAGCTTGCACTCTGAAAGACTCGACAGAGAATACTGACGATAGGTGATGCCGAAGGTAGCGCGCGCGGTGGTCAAATCATCGCTGAGTTGGTAGTACATAAAGCCAAATGCGATAACCAGACAGTGAAAGAATATCCAGGAGAAGAAGAACAACCGCTTCCCTCCTTCGTTGATCATCCATAAGTCGAACCGTTGACCGAGTGTGCGGGGCTTTTGTGGGCCCTTTGGAGGGCTTAGACTCGTCCATGTTTGTTGAATGCCTTGAAGCCTATCGCGCTCTGACCTGTTCCTGTGGAGGGAGGCCCCGATGGAAGCCCCGATGTGATCATAGTCGGCCTTTGAATCGACGAACGGGTCCTGGTCAACGAAAGGATTACGGTCTTTAAAGTCCAAGCCGGAGGATCTCTTCTGGGCCATGATGTCGAATACACGTCCAGCGATGTCCGAAGAAACGAAATTGAACAGGACCTGCCTGGATGAATTGAAGGGAGCAGAAAGAAAGCTGGGAACGGCTGGCAGGCAACGAGCGGGTTTAGTACCAAACAAGAAGAGGGGTGTTTCCTTGACGAGAACAATCAATTCACATGTGGTCCAGCAACGGTCACATCAGATCGAACAAACCAAATGAACACAGCTCTGAATCGCCTTCCTGATCGAGCACTTGAATGCCGTGCGACGACCAACGCCTCAAATATTCCCCACGTCGCCTCGGCTCTCGCATCTAGCAGCTCCAGTCGCGCAGAGCGGTTTGCCTCCTTTTTTCGCAAGTGTTGTTGACGTTTTCTGTCCGATTATTACCGTGACCGGCTTGTACTGATCGATCGGACATATTACCAACGTGCTCGAGGTACACCGCAGCACCACGATCAGTTTCACACAGGATATGACACCGTGACTCGGACAAGGATCGCCAGAGACGTGTCGTGTCACTTTTGTCGCATCGCCTAGTGCTATGAAGCGACGCTGCTGGAGGCCGCTAGGAAAGCACCGAAGAGGTCTGCCCAGTTCACTCGAAGGTTTATCATTAGAAACAAAATGCAACGATTGCCATGACGATGTGCTATTGGAATGCCCATTTTAGGCTGTCATAATGTAGCTGTGGCTCTCGATAAACTTGGTAACTGACGCTGCTCATCGTTGAAGTATTGCCAGAGACAGTCAGCCGCGATGGAAAGCAATCAGGAGCCACACTCAACCCCCACCTTCTCTTTTCTCGACCTTGTCAATCGATGCAATAACTTCCGTCTTCCCATCAACCTCGGCTCAGAGGATCCCACCACATTCAGCCATCGGGACTACATAGTACCGTGGTCCTTGTCCCAATCTCCAGATAGCCCAATCATTGGTCTGCTACGACCAGAAATTGTCGATCTTTTGAGACAGGAACAAGAGGGTGCATTCGTTATCCCTGGGCGAGCTGTACCAGGATCAAGATACCGCGTTAGTTTCCATCACTCCATCGATAACCCTTCCAAGCGTACAGATGTTATGAAGAAGCTCTGCGAACGATGGCGCGACAGTGGTTCAATCCTACAAAACCAGATTGGACCCAAAAAATGGAGGAACGAACGGTATCCTGTCTATCGTAACCCATTCGGCCCCCACGTCTCGCATGACCCTGGCTTAAAGAAGAACAACTCTGATAGTGGAAACTATCTCTTTGAGATGGAGCGCGTCGCTTGTTCATTGTTCGGGGTCCCCACTTACGGCGTGCATATGACGATTTATCACGAAGATGTGGATGGCGGTAATTTGCGTATCTGGACCCCAACCCGATCTCGAACTAAGCAGACGTGCGTTTCCACATGGTAGTCCTTGGCGCTGAATGTCATACATGGACGATGGGCCAGGTTCCCAGGCTGCCTAGATAACAGTGTCGCAGGCGGAATACCTTGCGGGGCATCCGTCTTTGAGAACCTGGTGAAGGAGTCGATGGAAGAAGCAAGCATCGAAGAGCACATTGTAAGAGCACATGCAAAACCTGCAGGTTCAGTTAGTTATTATTATGAGTGAGTGAGTGAGCAATCCATGGTACATGTCACTGATAGGTTATTTCATTTAACTGTTTGTAGAACTACGGATGGGTGGCTGCAACCCGAAGTCCAGTAGGAGTGACGCGACGCGTTCTGCGTCTCGATTACTTACTCGCACCTGACTAGATATGTGTATGATCTCAAGGTGCCGCCTAACCTCGAGTCCTCGTTCCAACCAACACCGCTAGACGGAGAAGTGGAATCCTTTGATGTAAGCTCGCACTAAATGTGTGCTAGGCCTATCTCACGAACCTTTTAGTTATTACCTCTTGACGTGGTCATCGCGAAAATGAAACAAGGATTGTTCAAAGCTAATTGCGCTGTAGGTGGGTCACCCAAAGGAGTGCTCATCTGTCATACATCTTGACTATTGCTTACAGTATTGATCGATTTCCTCGTCCGTAAAGGGTATATTACCCCAGACAATGAACCCGACTTCATGGAAATCATCACGAGGATGCATACCAGGTTCGAGTTCGAAAGATGGTGATTGGTCCCATCAACTACGCCAGAAATCTCATTCCGTCGAATTCGGGCACACCGGGGGAGTAGGAAGTTAGACAGTGGAATAGAATGAAGTGCCAACCACACGAAGATGTAGTAGTAACCATGTATAATCTCACGTGACCTCGGAGCGATTCTGCGACGATGGGCGCTGCAGTGCGACAAATCAGACCCTCACCACAGCTACTGAGCCACGCCAATCTCCAATTCTAGTTCCATCCACACGGTTCAGCAACTAGTATGGCGTACTTCTTCGCGTCTCCGGTGGACGTAGACATCAAGCTCGAGGGAGAGGAGTTACGAAAGCAGGTAGACGTGAAAGGGGAGAAAGATAAAATTATCCAGTGTCCTGTTTATTACGATGGTGATTCGGTCACCGGGCAGGTTCGTCTCTTATATCGTAACGTCTCAAAACAACGTGTCCGATGCACAAACAGGTCATGATACGCGTGCGCGATGGAAAGCGAATGACACACGAGGGTATCAAAGTTGAGTTCGTGGGTTCCATAGGCACGTCGCACTTGTATCTTGCGCTACCTAATTTCTCTCACCCACTTGCCATAGAACTTTTTTATGACAGGGGGAATCACCACGAATTTTTGTCGTTGTCTCAGGAACTGGCATCGCCAGGTGATCTGCGACAGGCCCAGACGTTTGAGTTCCTCTTCAAGAACGTGGAGAAACAATTCGAAAGCTATCAGGGTATTAACGTGAAGCTACGGTCAGTCTAACAGTATGCATCGTTTATCGCACGTCTTTTCAAATGTCCGACAAGATACTTTATCCGAGTATCAGTCTCGCGGCGGATAGCAGACGTGACAAAAGAGAAGGACATCTGGGTCCACTCGTACCGTATGCCACCTGACAGCAATAATGCGATCAAGATGGAAGTGGGTATCGAAGACTGTTTGCATATCGAATTCGAGTACAACAAGTCAAAGTGAGTAGCCTCTCTGGTCGGTTTGGATCTGTCTGTGACCGTGATACATAGGTACCATTTGAAAGACGTTATCGTTGGCAAAATTTACTTCTTGCTTGTCCGAATCAAGATCAAACATATGGAGCTGTCGATTATACGGCGTGAAACGACGGGCTCCCCACCGAACCAGTATAACGAAAGCGAGACCATCACAAAGTTCGAAATCATGGACGGGGCCCCGGTTCGAGGTTCGTTCCCATCCATTCATAAAATGCGGTGCCCTGACCAGCTTCGTGCAGGTGAAACAATACCTATCCGATTATTCCTAGGAGGCTTCGATCTCACTCCAACGTTCCGCGATGTCAACAAGAAATTCAGCACTCGGTATTACCTTAACCTGGTACTCATCGACGAAGAGAATCGGCGATACTTTAAGCAACAGGTTGGTTATCTAGCGCTAATGGCCGTTCCTAAACATAACAATTTGCTTTACAGGAAATCACGATATTTAGGATACCGGAGGTGACCTTTCCCCCCATCTGTTTCTACTTGCCGCTGACAGCTATCAACCAGAACTAGCTTTCTTTCCAGATGATAGTGATTCTCCGTCTATTCACAACTTTACGATTGATGGTGCTACCATTGTCCAAGAAAAAGCGTATAAGTATTTCGACAACAAGGATAATGTAAACATAATACAGCTGGGACGTGACAATCCTTAGGAAAGAGTGGTATTGAAATTACAAATTAACTAAAGTGTTGGTGTCGGCCGTTCTGCTACCTTCCGCCCAACCATCTGGAAGATTCACAACCGCATATGACGATACCGCACGCCTGTGGCCGTCGTGCGTAGCTGTGGGTGTTATCTGTAAAGGTGCTCTTCCAGCGCCGATGGGACACTCATTTGGTTGGGTACCTGCCCAAGTGTCATCCGCAGATCCCCTACTCAGTTTCGGAATATCGTAGCCAGGTAGCCGAGCATCATCTGTACGAGCAGTCCTAGGTCCCATCGCACCCTTGCGATACATCTCAATGTCTGCCGCTGTGAGTGGTGTTTGGTCCGATTTGGGAGCTTTTGCCGAGGCAAGCCACTCTGCGGAGCGTATGCTCGCATCGCTCAACGCTCTGCTGGCCCTCTGGATTAGGTTGCGAGCGGTCGACCTTCGCGACCTGGGAGTACCGGGTTCACCCGCCAGTGTGTGGTCTGAACTGCAGCCAGTCGCAGTCTCCCAAGGACTGCTGGGGACCATGGGGGACTCCGCGCTGCAATTGGGGGTGACCTGTTTTAGCCCTCCCCATGTAGACACCCGGCGCGCCCGTTGATCTGAGACACGTGCCATGTCAAGGAGTGGTGGTGCTGGTTTCCGTCTGATCGAACTGCTGGGGCTAAGCGCAACAGTGGAACCCCCTTCGTTCGGGCTGCGTGTACCGCCATCACGACGTAGGCTAGACTGACGCGAGATACCGACGACTGGGAATGTGTCTTCTTCGTAGTTTTGACCAAGGATGGATCCACGGTATTTCCCCGTCACGCGAGGGGGAAGACTAGGGAACCTGCGTTCGAGATCTCGGACGATGCTCAAGCTGTCTGAAACAGTTCCTCCACTCCCCTGTCTCATGTGTCTCGTATCTGGCGGTCGAATCCAAGTAGAGGTGTCGTCGCAACCAGCGTCCACGAGACCCGACTGTGATTCGGACTTGTGTGTTTCTAGCACCGAGTTGAAGGAAGCCGTCTGGACAGACGAATCGCCATGTCGCTGCGCGCCAATGCCAGCGTTTGCACGCCCCGGAACCAACCCGGATAGCGACCCTCGCCTCTGCCGCCCCATATCCGCCAAAATGACCTGGGCAGGAAAATCGAGTGAGGAAAAACGAATTTCCAAGGAAGGAGCCTGTCCTTTCTCGTAGTGGACAGTAACGCGCTGGTCTCTACGTTGTTTTTCGGCTTGCGACAGCGGGTTCTCACGCGGAGTGCCCAAGCGTGGTCGCGAAAGGGGGTGGAGCATGTTCTTCCGCTGAGGATTGACGCCGAACATGTGAGAGATGCGTTTGCCGATGCGAGACACACCCCGCAGTTCGTCCGCGAGGGTTTCAAAGTTTTCTGCTACGTCAAGGCTGTTCCAAGGGGAAGGGGGTCCATGTCAGTGACAGTAAGGACCGTAGCGAACATGACGTACCCTTTGAGCAAACCATAAATCAGAAAGGTACGCGAGGTGAAACGCAGTATTCTGCGACTCAAAGCAATGCCGAAACTCATCTGAGAGAACCCAGCTATAGTTTCGGCGACGCCCAGGATAATGCCGGTGGTGATCCAGGCGATGCCATGGTAATAGTGATGTTCGTCAGCGTGATCGAGTTCTATCCGTCGTTGGTCAAGAATTGCAGTGGAAAGGCGAGAGAAGGCGAGGAGGAAGAAGAGGAATTGGATGACGGTATATATTGCGAGAGAGGACCGACTCAGAGAAAGCCACAGAGTCTGGTTATCATTCGAGAACTCTGGGACGGGGAGACCCTGATTGGGAATTGTTCCTGGTGACGTGAATGAGCGCGTGTCAGGCTACAAGGAACAGGGCCCGGCAGGTTATACCTAGATGTATTCCAAGAAATGACGACACCTCATTGATTGCCACAGCGATGACGAGAAATGCTGGCAGAAAATTTTCTAGATATGGTTGGAGACTGCGAGGGAGGGAGGGGAGGAAATTGTGGAAGCTCAGCTGATAAAGAGAAAGCGTGTGTAGGAGGATGGGGGTGAATGATACAGCACCTGCTCAAGATTACCAGTCACGAGACAGTAAAGAGACATAGATCAACTCACCGACAAGAAAATCCAACGCTTTAAATAACGATAAAGAATCCCGCGCGGCGGGAACGACGTGCGACAACAAGTCCAGCAGTGCCCATACGAAATACAAAATACTGTCCGCTGAAAGCAAAATTTGTACCCGTCTGTCATGCTAGATGAAACGATTCGGCACCGAAAGAGTGCATTGAGAACTTGCCTGTTCGGACCCGAGCACAAGCAAACGAAAAATAACGATATTATAACTTCAATCGCTGGGGGTATAATGAGGGAGGCAAATTGCGGGATCGTAAAGCCAAAACAGCGGAGATTTGGAGCGAGGGAGAGACAAATGAGGCTCGGATTGCTCATGGGGACGAAGGACAGGATGCGCGAGCATACCACGCTAGACTCAAAGGAAAGACAGCGGCAGACTAGCTGCGGTAGAGAGGTACGCGGGATAATGGAGAGCGGATGGTGAGGATGGGAAAGAGCGACAGTCGCATAGCCAAGTGATATCACAGTCTCAGGCTGGGGCCTTCCGTTGCTACACCGATGACGGCGGTTACCATCCTAACTCGGCAAGCGCAGTTCAGCAATCTCCACTCACAAAGCCACGGACTAGTTTCCTGTCTTCACCAAGCTTCTGTATCATTTACCATGACTCCGCTATTGCCAATACACAGGGCAATTTGATGCAAATGGTCAGTTTCCGCTATGACTCGGAGAAGCCAGCAACAACCGCCGAGACGCTGAGACCTTGATTGGCTTTACGAATGCTCCGTGGCCCAGTGAATGCGGAACTATACAGCATGGCTGAAACACTTGATGATCAACCGAGATGAGCTGGACAATAGGGCACTGTTGTATCGCGTTACTAGGATCGTCATCCGTTTGTTCCCACGCATTCTTGGCTACGCCAATGGTATGTCCTTGAGTTGTCCGGTCTCATCCAGAATCAAAACCCAAGTCTAGAAAATATCCGTTCTACAACATACACCGTCTGTACATCTCCCAACGAGGCATGGAGACCCAACCCCGACCTCGCGCAACCTTGATCCGTTGCTTCATCCCTTTGCACGGGCTCGTGAACGCATCCGGGCATTAAATGCCGCAAAAATGGACAGGATGTTTGCCAAACCCTTCATCGCGAGTTTAGAAGGTCACATCGATGCCGTCGAGGTACTCTCAAAGAAGCCGGGAACGGTCAATATTATCGCCAGTGGGAGTTGGGATGGTGGTACGCGTTTTACGCACTATACATACCGTCATTCACCGCCCACAAGGCCTCATTGTGCATGATATCGCCGAGAAAAAACAAATTCATCAAATACAAGGTGCTCACAAGGGAAAAGTATCTGGACTCTGCTTTGCAGACCACGACAGGCTACTGAGCTGTGGTGTAGATTGCCACATTAAGCTCTGGGAAGCCTCGCCACGGGAGCAATCCTCTGTTGGTGTTTCTACCCTTTGTCCCGTTCACTGCCAGACTGACAGTCGATTCAGCAACAGAAGCCGCTCAATGTGTTTTCCGGAAAATCTCCTTTCAAGTATGGACCAGGTTGTGCTGCACAAGATTATCCCACTCACGTGATTCTATAGCTCAATCGATCACCACAGAACAGATCGTCTCTTTGCTACGGCGTCAAATGTAGTTCAGATATGGGACGAGACAAAGTCAATATTCTCCGCTATATCGCACACTAACTACTGATTGTTCCTTTCAGGAGTGCCGCGATCTCTAACCTGACGTTCCCCACAGCCACCGAGACAGTCACGTCGGTGCGGTTCAACCTCGCCGAAGCGTCCGTGCTCGGAAGTATAGGTTCCGATCGTAGTTTCACACTTTATGATATCCGCACAGGCAAAGCTGAGCGGAGGGTTATCATGCAGATGCAAAGCAATGCTTTGTCGTGGTCACCTACCTTCCCTACGTCAGTGTTACTAGCGTCGGAAGACCACAACCTATATACCTTCGACGTCCGCAATCTATCAAATCCAACGCATATATACAAGGGACATGTCGCGGCTGTGATGAGCTGCGATTGGAGCCCCACAGGTCTAGAGTTCGTAAGCGGTGGGTGGGATCGAACTTTACGCATATGGAAGGAAGGGCAGGGTACGCAGCCAGAAGTGTATCACACAAAAAGGATGCAGAGGTAATTTCACCCTTCTTTTCAAGAGAACAGTTCTTCACACCGCTTGCAGGGTATCATCATCGATATTCAGTGCGGACGCGCGGTTCGTCATGTCTGGGTCGGATGATGGTAACGTGAGGATATGGAAAGCGAAGGCGTCGGAAAGATTGGGCATCATTACAGCAAGAGAACGAGCCGCAATCGAGTACCGCGAGGGTCTCAAGGACCGATGGAAGCATGACCAGGAGGTTGGAAAAATATCTCGGTAGGTGAAATCATCTATCTCGATTCGTGTTCTCACGCAATCCAGGACGCGACATCTACCAAAGCCTGTGCATCAGGCAGCAAGACTCAAACAGACGATGCTCGAGGCTCAGCGAGTCAAAGAAGAACGCCGGCGGAAACACACGCGCGCTGGAGCGAGCAAACCCAAGGCAGAGAGAAAGAAAATTGTCCTCACAGAACATACGTAGCCATGGTTTTATTTATTTTATTTGTTATAGCAACATCACTTCAGTCAATGCGGTGCCTCTTACACAGGGCCGAAGGTTACAGTAGCAAGATCAGGGAGATTATTACACACCCATCAAGGCATTTCGTCGTACGTCTCATAGGTGGAACGTGACACTCACTTCGGGATAACATCCTTCAGCTGAGTGATCGGAATTGCCGTTGGGTATGCCCTTGTTTTTAGACGTGTCCTTGTTGCTTGTTCAAAAGCGTATGCGAGACCAATGAGCTTGTACTCGCTGTACGCTGTCCCAACGAACGCAATGCCAAATGGCATGTTTGGGGTACTGCTATACATCGGCGCCGGGTTTAAAGGTTTAGGTGGTACTTGCTGTGGATAACGACCAAGGGGAACTATGTGTCTTGCCTGGTGAGTGAGACTTTCGACGGATCATCATGGTGCTTACCAGAAATGATTGGGTAACCAGAAATGCCAGTAGGCTTCGTCGCATAACCTGACAGGTTCATCAGACGGAATCTGTGGGGTGTCAAACATTCACGCACTGTCAGTTGGTAAAATCAGAGCATCTAATTGATGAGCTCGGAGAGCTGCATCGATTCCTCGAGAACGTCCCAATTCACGGTTCTCTGCCAAGGCGGCGTAGTATTTCTCGTCAACCTGGCTTGCCTCTGATGCAAGCAATCTTGGAAGGATCTTAGCGATGCTGATGAAATATTAACAACGCAACGAACTGAGATTGATCCGTATAGTAAGGTGAGGGTAACTCGATCGTTGCATGCGCGAGATTGAATTTAATAACATCTGCCAGACTCCTCACTCCAGTGGGAACTTTCACCAGTTCTTCCAAATATTTGTTAAGAGCTGGCTTGAAGTCGACGGTCAAAACTATGTCCTCTGCTTTGGATTGTTTCAGCTCGTCAAAGCTCGGAAAGTTCACCGGATCGACGACATGCGCCCCCAATTGGTTGAAGATGTCGAGGCATGCGTCAAATGTGTCATTGATGATGGGGTAATCCTGAAAGAGGGCTCGGGGGACACCGAGCCGTTTGCCCCGCAAGGCGTTAGGGTCCAAAGCCTTCGTGTAGTTTGGCCATTCCTGGGGTGGGGCTAAGCCAATGTCACAGACATCGCTCGGATCATTTCCAATAATAGCAGAAAGAAGAATTGCGGCGTCGGCTACACAGCGAGCCAATGGGCCAACGGTATCTTGGTGTGGAGAGATAGGTATGACTGATACCGCACGCAATCAGCGATTTTGTTCCAAAGATGGATTGACAAATTACCTCCGGAGCGGGAAACAAGACCGACGGTGGGCTTGATTCCCACAATATTGTTCCGGCTGGCAGGGAGAACGATGGAACCTGTTGTTTCAGATCCGAGGGTAGCTGCAGCCAGGCCTATTGCTGTGGCAACCGCACTGCCAGAGCTCGAAGCGCTTGGGTCAAGGTTTGGGTAATACGGGGCAGTGGTCTGCCCGCCTCGTGCAGAGAAGCCATTGGGTACGTCGTCGCCACGAAACTGAGCCCATTCAGACATGGTTGTTTTTCCCAGCAATATAGCACCCGCTGCATGGAGTTTAGATATTACAAACGCGTCGCGAGGGACGACAGATCCTTCAAGCGCGCAGGAGCCTTTGATCGAAGATCAGATACACCAGTTCACAGAGCAGGGAATACTCACCTGCGGTCGTGTTCATGCTATTACCAAGGGTGACTCAATGGGCCCTCAAATCGCACACCAGAATTGATTGCTCACCCAAGCTTGTGGTCCGTCGCAATGTTATCTTTGATCAAAATGGGTATGCCATGAAGTGGACCACGAGTCTTTCCTTTATCTCTCTCAGCGTCCAGTAGTTCAGCTTGAGGTAGTGCGGCATCGTTGAGCTCCAAAACCGCACGTAGAGATGCACCCTTTAGATTGACCTCTTCGATCCTCGCTAGGTATGCCTACAAAGAATGGCATTGTAAACCATCGGGGTTCTAAAGGCATGCAACGTACCAGGACAAGGTGGGTGGATTTAAAGTGGCCACTTTCTAAACCACATTGCAGTTCACTGATGGAGACCTCATACAGGTCGGGGAGATCGATCTTCGACATGGTTGGCAAGTTGCAAGTCACAAAATGGCAATTCGCCCCTATATGCCATTTAACCGCCGGCGCACCCGATTTGGTACATTCGCACGTGATGGTAACAGTGAACACAAACAAGATCAAACATCTTCGACAGATCTGAGGCACAGCAATGTTGGAGGCAGTCGACATCGTTCTTTCTTACTCTCATCTTCCCATTTCGGCTGACCATGTCTGACTCTGATGGCAACATCGACGACGAACTCCTCGAACTTGCCGGAGCTACCGAAAAGAAACGAAAGCGTCAAGCGAGCGGTCCGAAGCAGTCCGGAAGCAAGAAGCGCAAGTCAAGGTATGCGCCCAAGCCCAGTTTGTGCCCCATGTTCTATACGTTCTTTTTGTAGCGCTTCCGACAGCGAAGTCGACCATGTTCCGGAAAGCGAAGGGGAGGAGACCAGCCCCTACCCATTGGAGGGCAAGTATGAGGATGATGCGGATAGGGAACGGTGAGTTCCGCTCTAGATACCGCAGCGTAGTTTTAACACCGCATTTTCAATATCACCAATGCTGCATCGAATAGATTACTTGGCATGTCTGAGATTGAGCGAGAGAATATCCTGGCAGAGCGACTGGAGCAAATGCAAAAGATACAAGATAGACGAAAATTACAGGAGATGATCAAACAACAGAAGAGTGGTTTTGGGGATGGCGATTCAGTAGCCAAGGCAGCGAAACGTGCAGAAAATGACGCTTCCTCCATGGAGTAGCGCCTAACCATAAGTTCGCAGGTCAACATGCCATGCGAGGGGCTACTAAGGAGAAGTCGAAGAAGCTCGACGAACTCAAAGCTCGACGCAAAGCAAAGGATGAGAAGAAGCGGGTAAGTATTACCATGTAAACCTATCTTCGTTTCTCATCATCTCTAGACTAACTTGGGCTCCCCCAAACGGGACCGTTCGTCATCACCTATGGACATGGATACTTCTTCCGGCGAAGAGGAGGATGGTCAGATCACCAAATATGAAGAGGAGGAAGAAAGGGATCGTAAACTGTTCTCTAAGCAACCCAACCCCGACGACGAACCAATCGTTCTCGAGGATTTATCATCCTGCAGGATCACTCGGGACATGCTCGCTAAGCATTGTATGGCGCCTTGGTTCGAGGACTATGTTAAAGGCGAGTCTAATTTATTACCTCTCCATAACCGGCTGAAAGCGCTCGAAACAAGGTGGTTGGGTGCGCTACTTGATTGGCAATGAGAACAACGAACCCGTATATCGGTTATGCGAAGTTACAAGTAAGCCAATCCAGCACTCTGTTGTTATTGCGCTAATAGGTTGCAAGACCTTGGTGCCAACCTCGTCCGACCGTACAAAATCAACGAAACAACTGTCAATCAAACGCTCGAGCTCAAGCATGGAAAATCCGTCAGAACGTTCTCTATGGACAAAGTCTCTAATGCAGTCTTTGATGCGGTGCGTAATTCATCTTGTCCTTTTATCAGGTTCTGATACGACTGAGTTTAGAAGGAATTTGACCGACTAAGCAGAGCATGTGTTGCAGACGAAGTTCGACTGCCTTCCAAACGACAGCTCGAAAAGAAGACCGCTCAACTGCACAAACTCACCACGCAACCCATGACCGAGGTTGGGGCGTCTCCTGTGGCGTTAGCTAATTACAGAGCTGAGGTGTCATTTAGAGCGACATTGCAGCGATGGTCGCACGCAAGAACCAATTCAACCAACAGCAAAACGCCGCGGCCATTACCATGGAACGGTCTCGCCTCATGCAAGCAAAGACACTGGCTCTGCGACGTCAGGATTACGCCGAAGTTGCTGACATCGAGGTGAAGTTGAAGGAACTCCCTATTGTCCAAAGCTCTAGAGAAGAGGAAGAATCGCTTGCTGACAAGCTCGCCAAAGTCAACGAACGAAATCGCAAAGCGAATCTGGAAGCTGTGCGCAAAGCGGAACTACTCGAAGCTGAACGGAAGCGGAGAGAACGGAAGCTTGCCGGCGTCGGAGGTTCGGGCGCCCTCACACCATCCGATCCGAGCGCCAGGCTGAAGACGATACCGAGGACGTTCAATGATGCTTCCAGGTTCGTACTCGTCATCCTATCGTTCGTGGCTCGGATTTTACGCTTCTCTTTGTCGCATCACTGCATCTTGGGTCGGACAGGTCAGTAACCCCGAACGCGAATGGAACACCCGTCATCGCACCACAACCGATGGCGAACTCACGACCCGTGTCCCCCCTGCCGCTGTCATCCGTGCCTACAGCTTCGCCGCGGAAAGACAAGTCGCTGGAAGCTTCCGTGATAGAAAGCATAGAGGTCGATCTTGGAGACTTCTGATTTGGGATGTATGATCGGATATGTTGTATACACCACCTGCCATGTCAAATTTTGCCGGCGAACGATGTCCGTCGTCGATCCTATTCGGCAACTGCCGAGAGTGCAACAGAGAATGTTACTTGAAAGTTTTGAGATGCACAGCCTCGCAGTGCGCATTCGCAGAATCAGTTAGTGGCGAGCTGAGCGTGAGGGTGCGCATGATGACGCTACAGCGGGTACGGTCGTAATACACTCGAGCTCGACAGGGAAATCTTGATTAGCTTACGACAACGTCATCGGAGTGTACAGGCTCGAATGCCAAAGCTCGGTGTTCCAACATTGAATGCTATAATATATACAACAATAAACTGTTCGTCCGGACGATCCTAGTATTCTGTTCAATCCACGTGATCATCGAGCCTGGTCACGGTCCATCAATCCCAACTTTTTGTGTCAGTGGGCCGTTGTAGGATATGAGAGGTGACGTCGTTCGGTTCGTCGAAAAGAGGGAAGACGACGGTCTGCTCCCCTCTCCAGGCGGTCCCGTGACAGAGGGAGCAGGCGCGATGCCCGGACCTGGAGGGACACCAGGCCCGCTCGTGAGTATACCGGAAGATGTCACGCCAGGACCACTGCTCGTCGCCGACAGAACACCTGGGACGCCTGGACCTGTTGGGAGAACGACACCTGGACCAGCGAGACGAGGCGAGTAACCGGGTGGGGGCATACCCAACTTTGGAAGCGCCGGTGAGGGCTTGCGAAAGGGTCCGGTAGATGTCGAGGAAGACGGAAGAGGTACGTTGAGCGCAGGAATCGAGGGGGAGGTTGCGGAGGTAGATGGTGGCATACGGGGAGGTGAAGTGGTCAATGGTCGAGGCAGTTGGGATAACCCGTTTGGGACCGGATTTGAGAAGCGGCGTGGCACTGGGCTGTGGAATCGCTCAGGTGCAAGTGGGAATGAGCCAGATGAGCCAGTAGGACCGGGCTCGCCTGAACCCGGGGTCCAGCCATGTCTGGGGGAAGAAGCTGTAGAGGAGATGGTGTGATGTGATGGCCCGAGAACAAAAGGGGTTGCTATCGGCCGGTCGCGTTCCCTTTCTCTCTCCCGCTCTCGTTCCCGCTCATCGAAATTGTGCGAAGGTGGAAAAGGGTGAGTGGATGGAGGCCTGCTACCAGGCATACTGCTTCCCCCAAGCTTCGCTTCGTCCCTCTCCCTTTTCCAGTGCGACTTTGAAGAAGGATTCGCGGATAGGTTAATGATTTCCATCGTTTGCACTGCAGGGCCAGAACCTTGAGGGAGTGGTGAACCTCGGTCAGGACCAGATGAGTTTGGACCGGAACCTGGCCCGGAAGAATGGTGGTGATGTACGACGTGATGGTGATGCCTATGGTGGTGGTGTTGGCCTACATGATGGTGCGGTGGTAGGTGCGCTGATCCATGCTGGCTGTGCTGCTGAGAATGTTGTCCGTGAGGATGGTGGTGTTGAGAGTGTTGGGATTGTTGGTGTGAGTGGGACTGGTAGGCGTGAACTGCGTGTGGTTGATGAGGCTGACCGGGAAGCTGTAGCTGATGGGTATGAGGGTGCGAATGGGGATGCTGGTGCAAATGACGATGGGAAGGTGTCAGGACAACAGGTTGAGATCTTTCCCTTTCCCTGTCGCGCTCCGTCCTTTCTATCCGTTCCCTCTCCTCCCTACGCCGCGCGTCCCCAGAACCCCAGTCCATAGCTCCAGGAGGTTTGGAACTCCAGGCGGGATGTCCAGGCCCCATGTTTGGACCAAACTCCCTCTCTCGCTCTCGTACTTCTCTCTCGCGCTGGGGGGCCAGTTCTCGATCACGTGGAGTAAGCTCGCGCTCCCGAATCTCTCGATCCCGCTGGATCAGCTCTCGTTCCACAAAACCAGAACGCTGAATTCGACCGCCTCCAGGACCGATAACTGGAGTGCTCGTCGAGCCTCCCGGACCAATGACAATACTCGTTCCGCTTCCCCCCGGACCCAAGGGGTATCCTGCTAGACCTGCTCCCATCGAAGGGGGTCCTTGGAATACGCCCATCGCTGGCTGCGAGAAGGATGGCCCATCGGCGCTCGCGACGCCCGGCCCAGGGATGCTCCTAGATGCGACAATATTTTGCGACTCAGACGGGGTAGAGGATGCGGCGAGGGGTATACCCGGGCCGAGCTCGGGACCAGCACCACCAAGCGGGAGTGGCGTTAGCCCAATTTGGGTGGTACTGTGGGTAGGAACTGAATTTGGTGGGTAACCCTCGGCGGCGCCAACCCCGAGCCCGTTCACCCCAAACCCTGCGGCTGATGCAGGTCCTCCGAAACCTATGGGTGGAGGACCAAACCCAGATGATGCACCGCTATAGCCAACACCGACACCTATAGGAACGCCCATCGAAGGACCAAATCCCATCCCGAACCCATATCCCATTCTCCGGTGCTGAAAGAGAAACTCGAGATCGGCTGCTATGTCATGAGGAGAGAGGGTTGGAAGATCTGGGTAAGTCGTCGCTCCAGCTGCGTGGTCATAGATTCAGGTCAGCTGTACTGATAAACCAGCTTGCTAGCAGTGCACGCACCCAATCCATCGAAGCCCGGATGGACGCCGAGACCTTTGGATAGTTTGATATTAGCCGCAAGATGGTCGAGGTGAGACGGTCGAGGAAAGGTATTTGCAATTTGGCGGAGGGTAGGCGCAGGCGGGGGGTTAAGTATGGCGCTTGGTATGCGTCGAGCTAGATGTAAATTAGTTCACGAAAAGATGCGGCGACTTGTTTTGCATACCTCCCGGGGGACGCTCCATCGTTCTTCTCTCCCTCTCAAGCTTTCGCCTCTTTCTGTTCGCCTCGGCGATCATCTCGGTCTGAAGCTCGGTGCGAGCGATCTATTGGATCGGCAAGATACATATAATGAAAAAAAAAAGAGTCACGCTTGAACAGATGGACTTACATCCCAGGCTTCCCAACACCATACTTCTTCTTCCCGCTTCTTCCTCATGACTGCGCTGATCTCATACGTTCTCTTCTTTGACGCGAGCGTTAACCGTTTGTCGCGACGTTTTGCCAGCTCATTTTGGATATGGTGGAGTTCTGGGTGAGTGCCTGGTGCGTGCAAGTGGATGAGCGCAGAGTAGAGAGAGGTCACGCGTACTGACCATCGCAGACTAGCGTTTCCTCCCATGCCAACCCCTCCATTTTTTCTACATAGACCCTCTCTCTCAAGAGGGCAAACTTGAGCTCGATAGTTGCCAGAACGTCGAGGGCCTCTGCTCTGTGTGCGGGCTGAAGATCTGGATCCTCGTCCTCTGGCTCTGGCTCTTGTTCGGGTTCGGCTAGCGGAGTGGGGGAGGCAGGCTGAGAGGGCTCCTCGGGCTGCACGTCTTCGTCTTCGTCTCCGTCGGCTTCGAGGCCGCCATCATGGGGGGGAGGATGATCGTCGTAATCGGGAGTGTCTGCATCACGGTCTCTGTCGACGTCGTCATCCAATGACGTAGCCGGGGGGAGACTGTCTTCATCCGGCGGAGATACGGTTGGGTCTACTGAGGCGCGGACGGAGGGAGGGATGGATGGGATGTCGGCCACCTGGTCGACAACGGAAGTGGAGGGCGGAGACGTCAGTTTTACGTTGGTGTCCAGGGTGGGGCGAGCGGGAGATGGACGGGGGGATGTGCGGACTTGGACTTGGACATCGTCATCCACGTCCATTTCCTCTTCCGAGTTGGAAGGGTCAGAACTGGCTCGGCGACGAGGGGAATCTTCGTCTTCGTCAGAGGTCGGCGCGTTTGGGTCCCAAAGCTTTTCGCCCGATTCCCAGATGCGCTTGAGCATGAGGTTGTTCTTGTGGTAAGACATCCGGGGCATGACCTTGAGGCCACGCTTGGACCGAGGTATTAGTTCTCCATAATCGATGTGCATTGGGTCGGCGATCTTTTTTCTGCGCATGAGCTGGGAGGTCAGCGTGCGGCGCAGGTGTTTGCGATCCTGGGGGCGAGGTTTGCGAGAGTCGCCCTCCTCGCCCTCTTCTTCCTCCATCGCGCGGGGAGGAGTGGGGAGCTCTTCCTCCTCCTCCTCCTCTGCATCGGGGGTGGGACTGCGGGGTCCGAGGTTGAAGGGAGGATGGGGACCGTGAGCGGAATCGGGGTCGGGAGGACGGCTGGGGCCGGACAAAGGAGCAGCATGGACGGGAGGGGAAAGGCAGGAAGGGGGGGCGGGGGTGGAGGAGGGAGAGCCGGTGCCGCCGTTCTTGTATGCCCAGTCCCACATGGGGGCGGGAACGAGACCGCCGCGCTTCTTGCGCTTGCTGGAGGGGGGGTTGGCGGACCTGGAGGGGGGAAGGGGGTGTCTGCGGCGCTGTCTGCGGCGGGAGGTGGCTGCGGCGGAGGGGGTCTTGCGAGAGCGGGGGGGAGGGGGGTGTTCGCCGTCGTTGTCGGTGTGGGAGGGGTCGGAGTCGTTGAGGACCTTTGAGTCGTGGTCGTCGTCGGTGAGCTCAGAGAGCTCGGACTCGTCGATGGGGTTGGGAGGGGGGGAGGGGGAGGGGGAGGAGAGGGAGCCGAGGGGGGAGACGGAGTGGGCCATGGACGGAGGAGACAAGGCAGACGCGTGCAGAGGACGAAAAGAGCGGCGAGGACCGTGCGTTATCACGTGACGCGATGAACCTGCATCTCGACGTGCTCGAGCCCGTCTTTGCGCAGCTCGACCGGCCCGATCTCGTCGCCGCCGCGCTCGTCAGCCGCGCATTCCTCGCCGGCGTGATCCCGTCCCTGTATGCGTCCGTCGAGTACACCGTCCGCATCGCAAAGCGTCACGCGGTCGCCTCCCCGTTCGCCACCATCGCAGCCCACGACCACCTCGCCGTGCACGTCAGGCGCGTCGCCGTCCATGCAGCACCCGCGTTCCCCCCCTCCTCTCACCAGCCGAGCCCCGACTTCCTCAGGGACCTCGCCCACACCCTCCGCACCGCCGCCAACCTGCGCTGCTTCGTCTGCCCAATCAAGATCGTCCCCCCCCTCCTCCCCCACCTCCTCGGAAAGCAGAGGCTCCACCATCTCAGGATAGCGGCCAACTTTGGCGCAAGGCAGCTCGCCGTCCTCCAGGACTGCGTCGGACTCCACAGCCTCGCCCTCGACTCCCCCTCCTGGAACGTCGTCGACGCCCTCCCAAAGTGGACCGCATCCATGCGGCCGACCCTCGCCCATCTCACCCTATTCGTGCGTATCCCTCCTCGCCCCGTCGCGCGCCCCTCATTGTTTCTACAGATGACCCAGGACATGGATCCCACCGTGCTCAACGCCACCTTGGCTCAGCTCCCCCGTCTCCGGGGCTTCCACGTGATCAATTGTCCAAGGATAACGCATTTCACCGTCCTCAACGCCCTCTCCCATACCCCCGACCTCAGGGAACTCTCTTTTAGCATCTTCGTACGTAGGGCCCTCTCTCCTAAGCCATCACCTTACCTTCCAACAGCCCTCCCAAGAAACCTCCCTCCCCTCCCTCGCCTTTCCCCTCCCCCCTCTCACCCACCTGTCCATCGACATCCGCGCTTCTCATCCTGGCCTCAAAGAGCACATCTTTCGCATCGTCTCCCGCCTTGCCCCGAAACGGGCACTAGCTATATGTGGCGGTTGGATCGGCGAAATCAGGACCCGTGCAGAGGCTCTCCAGGATGCAAACAATTCCGCCGGAGGTGGCACCGGAAACGCGGGCTCAGCCACGGGTGGCCACGGCGATGAAAACGACCATCCACCCCTCTTATCCCCTCCTGTTGTTCATCACGGAAACGGTCAAATCACAGGCCTACCCCCTCACAATCAAGGCAACCCACCCCACGTCTTTGGCCCATTCACCTTTCCCCTCGGTGATCCCAACGGCAACAACCAAATCCTTCCGGAGGCGGCTCCTCCGAACCCAGATCCCATGCTCGACTCCAGCTCGTCTTTCCTTCTCTCCTCATTGCCGTTCACACTGTCCATCCTTCATCTTCCCCAGATTTCTCCTGCTGCGCTCAAAGAGGTCGTTGATCGCTGCGAAAATCTCGAGATCTTGGGCATCGTGATCGGTGGCGCTTTCGCGTCTCAGGCTTCAATCGACGTGAATAGAATCACCAGTCGATCCAGTACCGGCCAGTCCAAATATGCAGCTATCCCTGGGGTACGCCCCGAGATCACCGTCCTCGGCAGCATCCTCTCGCGTGCAAAAGCACTGCAAGAATTGATCCTCGACACGAGCCCGACAGATTTGGGAGGCAACCCCAGTCCGGAGAGTAGGGGAGGCGCATCCCATGGCCCGTCCAAAGGTGCCACCTTACTCACCTCTACCTCCGTCCGCATGCTCATGCGCGAGTCCCCGCTCCTGAGACGAATCGTCGGCGAGGGTCGGGTTTGGGAAGTGCGTTACCTTTCTATCTGACGTCGGTGACGCTGTCGCTAACGACTTTTGTCCAGTCCTCTGCGTCTACCAACGTCAACATCGAGCTGACCCTGTCAAAGGCTTTCTGTGGTCCCGGTACAGGCACCAATCATGTACATGGCCCACCAGCCTTTGGAGCACATGGGGGCGGGTACAGCCAAATGGAAGGCAGCAACGACCACTGGTTTTGGCTAACACACAGCGCAAGCGGAGGCAAGCGTTATAGTGGGTTCTAAGTCAGAGGGACGATCAGGTTATCGCCTTTTTCTCACTTCAGTATGTAACATAATGCTTGTAGGTGTTCGCACGTAAGATCAACTGTTATCGGAAGCGAAAAGTATAAAGACTATTACAGATGAATCCAGGGGATCATACAATCAACGAGAAGCAATCAGAATGTCAAAGTTAGATGAATGAAACATGTCATGAACCAGCACATATCAGATGCCGCTGTTCGCAGTGCCCTTGCCTGTGGAGGCCCGCTTTGCATCCTCGGCCCAGTCTGATTCCTTGATCCTAAGCTCCACAGGCAACACAGTAAAGTTGAACGCGAGGAACGTCAGCCCGAACGGCTTGCGCACGCGCGACTCCCACCCTTCCGGCAGGCGCTCCTCCAAGAGTACCGTTCTCAGGTCGTCCACCCGACCACCAAAAATGGTCAACATCGTCGACGAGCTAATAAAGAGGGCGGAGCACGTTCATTCATGTGTGTGACATGCGTAAACACAGCGCGACGTACTTGGCGCTTCCAAATACCCTGTGGAAGAGGCTGGTGCTATAGTTTTTGTTGGTCGCCTTGGCTTCTGCGCGGCGTTTACCCAGGATGCGCGACATGTCTTTCTTGGTAAGCAACACTCTTCCCTCCGCGTCCTTGCCGGTGGCAAAGGAGAGAAGCTCTTCGATGAACGGTACGTGCTTGACGGACTGACTGCTTTCGATCGCCGTGTCGAGACCTGAACGTGACCCGGCGGTCAACACGCGACCCCCGAACCGCGGGGAAACCAAAGGTGATGTGACGTACGGGTGAGCGACGCGTCGTGTTCGATCCCGTTGTGCAAGTCCAGCTCCTCCAGATCGAACGTGTCCTCGCGGTAGCGCTTTCCCAGCATGTCGGCGGCGTAATGAGGCACGAACGAACAAAACGTGGCGCCAAAGTTGTACGTCGTGCGAATCTGGGTGGTGAGGTCGGTGAACTTGATCCCGCGTCCGCTACGGGCGAGGATGCCTGCATGCAGGTATCAGCGACCGGGCTGCAGAACGCGACCGAGACGTACCGTGATTGGCCATCGCGTTGAGCGCCGGGCAAGAACACCGGCTGTCGCCCTCGCGGGGAGGCCGGTATTCTGGCCAGTACCCGCCATACCCCGGATGCCCTTCGGGCGTCACCTTTCCGACGGGACGACTGAAGCTCACGAGATTACCCAGCGTCAGGAAGACGTCCCAGGTCACCACGCCCACGTCGTAAACGGCAGTGGTGAGCGTTTTGACGACACCCATGGCACTCTCTGTCGATGTGTGTAGGTACGCAGGGGAAGGAGAACGGCGTCGAGAGAGACGGAGGGAATTCGATCCTTGGAGCTACGCCGCATCCTAATTTAACGTGGCCTCGTGCTGCCGGGGAAGCGAACAAGTGTGTCACCGGGTAGGCAGGCGTGTCTGCTGCATCTGCAACACGACTGAAATGAAATAAGCGCTCGGCAGAATATCCATGGCTTACGAAGCTTACGAAGGCTTACGAATCCTGGGAACGAGTATGATGATTGGTGGAGATGCGGCCAGCCGGG
>JBBPLQ010000146.1:0-47271 GCA_038089855.1 Royoungia palumana
AGTAGTGCAGGAGAGGTACTGCAGAGAGCCAATCGCGCCCCCATAGTCGACTGTGCGCATGAAATTGCGCTCCTCAGGCGTCCTGGGTGATTGGTCGAGCGATAGGCACAGTCCAGGCTCCATGGGCATCATTACAGGCTTACAATCGGCCATGCCAAAGCGAGAGAGCATGTCGGTGCAGTACTGACGCTGGGAAATCGTAAGAGAGCGCTTCGAATGATCCCGATCGATCTTGATACCCAGAATCTCTGTGGTAGGTCCAAGATCGCGAAGTTTGAGATGTTTACCAAGATCAGCGATGGCTTGCTTGATGGCATCAAGGGACTTTGATGCAAAGGTCATGTCGTCCACAAAGACAGGCAGAATGATCTGGACATCACCTCGAGTGAACACATAAACAGCTGCATCGGAATAGGTCTGGATAAAACCCAACATCTCGAGGATGGAACGCATCTTGCGATTCCAGCGATTTCCGCCCTGCCTAGTGCCATAAAGCGCTTTCTTCAACTGGCAAATGGTCTGACTTCGATCTCCCTCAGCAAATCCCTCTGGCTGTTCCATATAGACATCACAGTCGATTTCGCCGTTAAGGTACGCATTTGAGACGTCAACCAACCAGAGATGAAGGTCATGGATGGCAGCAAGGGCAAGGATGATGCAAAGAGTGGGGAGGCGCACTGTAGGGGCGAATACCTCAAGGTACTCGAATCCTGGCCGCTGAGAGAAACCTTGGGCGACCAAACGTCCCTTGTAGCGTTCAAAGGAGCCATCAGCATGGTACTTTTTAGTGAAAACCCACTTCGATCCAATGACTGGTCGACCCTTGGGTCGGTCTACAAGCGTCCACATGCCATTCGTCTTATGCGCTGCAAGTTCGTCCAGAGCAGCCTGTTGCCACTCAGCAGCATCGTCTCGAGTCATGGAATCCTTGAATGACTTCGGATGGGGGGCACTGGTGGCTAGACACCAAGCTACATCAGCTTCTTCGTCATCCGAGTCGTCCGAGTCATCTACAAGCTGGGCTGGACTGAGTTTCCACCATTCACAAGGTCACTGGCGCGTTCTACGAGGTAAGTGGGCACCTATACTGACCGGCTCGAGTGCAGGTGCAGGTTCAGGCGTTCGTGGTGTCTGAGGCATATCTGGCAGTTCTCTGGGAGCTGCAACCGGCGTCTGGGGTTTGTCATCCTGCTCATCATCAGCAGGAACTGCAGGAGGCGCCCCCCCAGGATGGGGAATGCCAGGAGCTTTGAGAAGGTCATTGTCGTCCGATTCCTCGAGATGTGGAGGCAAGTATGGCATTTTCTGTTGAACAGAGCTGCCAGGTGGAGCGCTAGGAAGTGGTAGGGTGGTTCTTTCATCGAAATCAGTGCGTTCGGAGATGATCATGCGCTTGGTGGTTGGGTTATAGAACTTCCAGCCCTTGTACCCATCAGGATACCCTATAAAGACGCATTTGTCATAGTGAGGGCGTAGTGCTGATCGTTTATCTTTCTGGACATGCACATAGGCAGTCGAGCCCCAGACACGAAGATGGGAGACATCTGGTTTGCGACCATGCCACAGTTCATAGGGCGTCGTGTCGTCTAGAGAAGCAGTGGGGCATCGATTCCAGACATGGACCAGAGCAGCTAGTGCTTCTCCCCAAAATGCCATGGCAAGGCCAGATTCCTTGAGCATAGCAGTGATGCACTCAGACAGGACGCGATTTGCTCGTTTGGCCACTCCATTTTGTTGTGGGCGTGCACGAACAGTGTGCTGGCACTCTATGCCACACTCTGTTGTGAATTTGAGCATCCCATTGCTCATATACTCGCCACCCTTGTCATCTCACAAGGTTTTGATCTTTCGCTCTGCCTGGTTCTCTGCAAACGCCTTGAACTGCTTAAATGCCTCGAAAACGTCCGATTTGGCACGAATTGGTAGGACAAAGCGATACCTCGTGTAGTCATCGATGAATGTGACCCAATAGCAATACCCAGTAAATGTGGGGTAAGGCACTTGGTGTACATCAGAGTGGATGAGTTCGAGAGGGCGAGTAGCACACGATTTGGAGATGGGGAAGGGGTTTGGGCACATCTTGCCTGCCATGCATGGCTCACAGATTGGATCAGGCAACGACTTTGTCTCCAGCTTTAGTCCAGTGACCATCTGTCGCTCAGAGAGTCGTTTAATGTCATTGACATTGTGGTGTGCAAATCTACGATGCCAAAGCGACAAGTTGAGTGGTAGAGTCGTCGCAGGATGTGCATACTCTGTCACAGGCTCAGTCGTGCCGTCCAGAAATGCAGCATTATGACTATTGATGGTGGCAACAAAGAGGGGAGGTCTGGACAAATGAGCAAACATCATGTGCGTCGCATTGATATGAACAACAAACGATGAGTGGCGAGTGAGGTATAGGACAGCTAGGAGGTTGTTCTGAAGCTCAGGAACATGCAAGACGTTGCTAAATTCGACCGCTCGAGCCCTCTTCCCATCTATGACTGGGTGGAACACCAGACCCAACCCCAGCCGAATAAACAATGGTATTGTCAGCAAGCTTGATTGGGACGCATTTGGGGACATAATTGCGCAGCCAGTGGCGATGAGGCGTCATATGAGAAGTGGCCCCCAAGTCTGCATTCCAGTCGTGGTCAACATCGAGTTGGAGCGATCACTGGGATCACTGGAACGAAGACTTGCATTGCCTGCTCATTCGACAACGTCCTGAGTGACTGAGGGTGGTGTACTCGCTGCTTGAGCTTGCTCTGGCTTCCTCTCCTTATTCTTCTGCGTCTTGTAGTACTTTTTTGCTCTCTGGAGCGAATAGCACCTGCACTGGCAGTGCCCAGGCTTGTCACAGAACGAACAGGGCGCATTTGGAGGGCAGGCACACCCAGACGATCCTGAGAGCGCAGAGTCAGAGGACAGAGTGGATGGGGCTTCAGAGCGAGGGCGACGATTGATTTCCTCGGTCTGGAATGCTGCCTTGACCTTATCCTTGTTGAGGTCAGTCAAAAGCGCAAGGGAAGAGATGAAATGGTTGTATTCTGCGCCCAGAGACCGAATCATGGCCATGCAAGTGAGCTCGTCGTCTAGTTTGTCGATATCGAACAAGGAGGTGCGGAGATCCTTGATTCGAAGCATGGACTCCTCGACCCGAGCAGCAAGCACAGGGAGTGACTCATCTGGACGCTTCCGGATGTTGAAAAACTCATCATAAGCGATGAAGTGACTGCTGGCCTTCTGCTGGACGAAGACAGCCTTAAGCACAGCCCAGGCCTTGGTGGGGTCGTCCTGTTGAGCTCGAATATGGACTCACTGGTCTGGGGCAATGTTGAGCATCAACTCGCCAGCAGCCTTGTCCTGCTTGATGTCCCAAGCGACTTGGTCTGGGCCAGAGGTGGTAGGCCAGGTTTCCTTGCCATCCACAAGTCGCCAGAGGCCCTTGGAGCGAAAAAGCGCCTTCATCTCCTCGCTCCAGGTGACATAGTTGTTGCCAGAGAGAGGCTGGATGCGATGGGAGTGAGACTGATGCTCTGAGGACATGGTGGAGGTGTGGGTGTGGTAGGAAGCAAAGAGGAGAGGAAGAACTGAGACTGCAGAGCGACGAAAATTTTTGTTGAGGTGTTGGATGTTGTTTGAAGCGTCTAAAGCGCGGGGCTCATAACCTGTTAAACAGCTGGAGTTGCACAGCTGGAGTCCACAGTCAAAGGCTGTATAGATTGCTGGGTGTACAGCTACATACCTGGAGTCCACAGTCAAAGGCTAAAGAAAGTGTCGACTGTGGAACTCGGAGTATAAAAGAGTACGATACAAAGACAAATAATGCGCCACAATGTGGGTGAAACTCTAAATAAGGTAAACTACAAAAATGCACACAAGTGCACAATCAGAAAGCGAACAGGTTCATACCCCCCATCTATCAACCCAAGCTACTATGTTGGCTATGCCAACAAAATCTACGAAGTCAACTGAGAAGATTGGTTCAAAGAAGACAAGGATGACAACCTTATGGTTAGAGGAAGTAATTCCAACCACTCTGATTCTGATGACGACCATTGATTGAGGACAATCAATCATAGAAGGGAGGTAATGTCAGAAAATCTGCTCTGCCAATACCCAATTCTGATGCCCTATCCCCCCTTCCTTCCATTCCAATCTAACACTATAGATAGAACCTGAGATCAAGTCAGATCTCCATATTTAGATATGTTTCCATTCTGTTGATAGAAGCCACAGCTTATCTGGCCATGCACATCAGAGCAGGCTTAACCTTGTTCACCATTATTATTAGATTCCCCTTGACCCAGACATTCTTACCAATTCCATTCTGTATCGGCCCTAGATGGACCATCAATAGTAGTATATAAGTAGTACAATTCCCTTGTAAGTTCTTTAGTCTTGAAATCATCATGCTACTTCACCTCTGTTGATATCTCGACTGCCCCTTTACCTACTATAGGTGCTGTCCATGTAACTCGTCCCACTCCCTCTCCTCCTCTCGTCCTTAGGCAGGCCCTTGTGGTTTGTTCCACCGATCCCTAACAGTAGGCCAATGTCCTAGACCAGTTCCACCTCAGGGACGGGATGATTTACGATCTCGAGTTTCTCACGGACGCGAGTGGGTGATGTGTCACGGCTTTTGGATCCCATCTCATGCCGGGTTCGCGGGGCTGCCACAGACACGTTAGCACCGGCTGCTACACGAGAGGGCAAGACTTTGGGAGGACTGAACCATGTCAGGGATATGGCCATGGTGTCGTCGATCTTCGCAAGATCGGCCTTGAAAAGTGCATCCTGTCCCATCTCTGTTCTTCTATCAACGTCAGAATCAGCTTGAACTGGACCGGTTGTATATGCCAAATGTAAGGTTTATCACGTTTATCTCGCTAGTGTTGCATGCTGTGCTGATGGATCAACCACCATCCATACCCTTCATGCATGGTTTCGTTCAACGTCCCACTTGCGAGGAAACCGGATACCATTAGGATGCTATGATTGGCCTTCCGCTCCTGGCGACATGGAAGGGACGAGTGGATCGAAAACTCCAAGTTTGGATGGCATCGAAGGTGGTTTACCAATCCATTACATCCACAAACCACCTGCAGATCAAGGACAGCCAATCATCACCGACATGGTGAAGGTTCAGGTACGATAACCTGAAATGCAAGAATATATAGCGCCAATGACAGCAGCAGATCGACTTGTTTCTCCATGGGTGGTTGTAAATCAGTGGAATAATTGTTCGCATTATATTCTGGTCCTTGCGAGCGCTCAAACGTCCTCTAGGGTCCAGGGAAAATCTCGAGACGTGTCACACGCAAATAGAACAACGGTTTGGACATCGAGAACAAACACAATACTAATAAATATGGCGATCCTACTCCACGGCTCTCCGCTATCATATAAACATAATACTATTCAACAGGAGCAAATTAGGCCTTAGAGCATCCGATTGCAGCGATGCCGCCTATCATGAAGTGGTAAGCATCAGCGTCTCAGCTGATAAAGCACAAAGAAATCACCCACCGAACGCGCTGAATTGACAGCAGACAGCCGGCGTGGCTGTGGCGCTATTGATGTGATTAGCAATCTGACTCTCCGTCACGATGGTGGAGCAGGGGACCCACCAAGCACCAGTACCAGCAGAGGTGCAAGCGTAGCCGAAAGAGCGGGCGAGGCTCTCAAGGCCAGTGCGGGGGACATCGGGAACGATGGCACCCTGAGCGACTGACGAGACAGCATCAACGAGCCCAGCGATCTGGTTGTCCTGCAAGGTCTGACAACACAGGGGGGTTCCAGTTGCACACTGGACATTGGTAGGACTGGCAACCGCGACTGCAGAGAGTGCGAGCACAATAGCGATAACGTTTGATTTGACAGACATGATACGGCGAAACAGGATTAGGATGCTGGAAGTGATAAGGCTGATTGAAGTTGTGTTGGATCGACAATGCTGCGAGGTAGACCGTATTTATATCTCCACAGACTGTCCGAGCTTTACCGAAGAACAGTAAATTGAGCAGTGATAATGTCACCTGAGGTGACTCAGGTTTTCAGGTCGTGACTGCACCGGCTTGCAATTAACCACGTAAAGGTTAGCCTCGATATCATTGGCAGATTCTCTGCGAGTCGGCTTTCGGGAAATATTAGGGTTCCTACCATTCGTTCCTCCGCTCGCAGGCGTGACTCGTGAGCCGGTTGATGGTCCCTACGGTCCGTCCCACGGCGACAACAAACTCACTCGACTAACACCCTCGTCTCAGCAATTTTCGATGATAATGATCGCGGACGCAGCATCCTGGATTCTGAGCGTGTTAGTGACACTGCGATTGTCTATACTTATTCTCAGCTGCGATCACTTCAGGCATCCGGAGCTTCAACGTAACGGCAGGCCATAGCCATTGGATTCCCCATGGCGTCAATCAAATGACAACCATACAGCGGCCTGGAACTAGGTGATACCCGACGGCGTACCGAAGATTAACCCAATACGGTAGGACGCCACAATGCTCCTGAATCCTGCGAGGAATTCAAATCCGCTCTCACAATGATTCCGAACAAGGTAACGGGACCAGACTTGTAGGGACAAAATTTGGAGCCGCTGAGGGTATATTAGTCATTTTTATTGCGCTTGTCCTCGAAGGTTCATGCTTGATCGACTAGGGGGATAAATTTCTCGTCCCTCAGACTACTGATGGTCATGTCCGAGCCAGGAACACCGAGGGCGCGTTAAGTAGAAGTTGAGCCCGTCGTGTGTAACCCCTACTCTAGCACATCAGCGGCGTGACTTGTGTGGCACTCGGATTCAAATCTGCTGTCGTCGCCAAACCAAAGTTGCCCAGTGCCGGTGGAAGCTTGTTTTCCGTTTCGCTTATTGCGCAGCGACTTTCTTTCCACATTCCATCACCTCTCAGTTACCTGTGATATGGGAGGTTTTTGGAAAGTAGCTCGACACGGAGGCGGCAGTCGGCGCCAAGGGCAGAGATTTGAGTATGGATGCAAATGAAGAATCAAACCCGTCAAAAATATGCTACTCGTCGCTTTCGATGATGGTCTCGAACCTGGCATCAATAAGTTTGTTGGCGGGAATAGAGGAGGAGAGTAAGATACCATTGGTGAAGATGTTGACGTCCAGGATCTCCTATAGGGGTCCACCTTTGGCTGTCTCGGCCAAATCTCGCTTGAGAATGTCATCTCTGGTAGAAGAGTCCCGATTCGGTCCGGGCCAATCCCAACGTTGATACTAGTAGAATGCACAAAAACTTGAATGGGTGGGACAGGACGCACACTCTTCGAGACCGATTTCAAGTTTGCGAAGAAGGTTGACGGCATCAAGGCAGTCGCCAGGCTTAGTCAGCAGGGTTAGAGGAGTACGCCACGCTAGAGCGGGCTATCGACGCAGCTCAGCAGCTTCCTCTGGTCTCTCCTAGTTCAACGGCCACAACGCCCAAGCGGGCCCGGGCCATTGGAACAGCGCTCTGCGTCGACTACAACCGCCCTCTGTTGGTGTCGCAATCTCGATTAGTAGTAGGTACAGCCACGGCTTACATAATCGTAGCTACATCCCGTAGTTTCTACATAGAAGAACTATGAAGTAAACGGTGACTACTATGACCCACACGGGTTTCTTACACCCGCAATGCACTGAGACTTTGTCCGTCGTCGACGTGAGATACGACACCGTCAACCCGCTTAGTCCCATACTCATCTATACCACCAACACCATGCTCCCCGAGTCTGCTGTCCCTGCCAAACTGGCATGGTATATTCAGGGTCTTTCTGTCCCTTGTCCATCGATTTATCTCAAGGGCTGACATACCACCGATGTCGTGTCTATCGACTACTTGCCAACGTCGTTGCCTCGCGAAGCGTCGGAGCAACTCAGTTTAGATTTGCTCCCTTCGTTGCTGCAACCTCCCCAGGGACGGACGACGCGGCAGTGAAGGAACTCGGCGCGTGAGACAAGTAGATGATGGTAAATGCGTATTGATGCTAGGAATTGGAAGAGTAAAATTTTCCGTATAGACGTCCAGGAGACGATAACAAGCAAGAGCAGAAACAGCCAAGCGATACCCAAGTCGTCCGCTGTTTCCATCAAGACCTCAGACAAAAAAGGTCGCGGTAGAAATGATCCAGAAATTGAAGACAGATCCAACGGGACACGAGCGATTTATGGATCGCCCTTGCATGCTGAGTAATCCATAGTTTTACAAAGGTGGCTCGCATCTGTAGCGTTGATCGCGGTGATGTCAGTGTAATTAAAGGATTTCAAGAGACTGAAACACGCCACATGATAATCAGTAAACAGACCGTAGTTAGTCCTTTGCCTTTGAACCATCAATACTTGCCTCCATGCGTATCCAATGCGAGAAATTCAGGTATGCATTTTCAAATGCTTTGCGAGCAATGTCGCGGGTTTGTTCTCCAAGTGCCTTTTCGGCCACTTGGTCGTCCCAAATTCGTGGTCCGAATACGGACTCAAGCCAATCCACCACAGGAATCATCTGGCAATCGACCAGATGCTCGTCCCACGTCGATGGCGTCTCCCTGAACACGCTATTCGCGATGTCCGAGTACGACTTGGAGACCAAACCGCTGTCCCAGGATTGCGAGCACATGGCACATTTTCGTTGCGTCGAAGACATCATTTCCCCCGCATAGTTTTGAAGAGGCCACTTTCAACATTCCTTCCCGGGATGTGGGTGCAATCTTGAGGGACAGCCATCTGTGACATTCAGTGTTAAACAGCGACCACGACAGAGAGAAAACGACGTTACAAGGGCCTGCCGTAGCCTGAATGCATACTTGCCTCGGTGAGCATGCGTGGTTTTCCGGTGCCAGAATTCTGTACAACGGAAAACACTTGGTGCAATACTTTGAATCCCCGGTCTCCTTGAACAACTTCTCGTTGTGACAGATACTCATAAAAACCATCACAACCGCGCCGCAATACTCGGCAGAAAGAGCCGGACAGCGTTTCATGTAAATCTGAGCAAGTAGATCAGCCCGAAGCGTAAGGTATTCATGAAGGGTACACTGACTCTCAGGAAGGTCATCCCCTGCGATCCGTGTTAGCTGTGGTGGTCTCAACGTTCTGAGGATCGCTAGCGGTGTAATCATAAGTAAGTACTACCAATGGCCACCAAAAACTACGGCGTACCGAAGTTTCGAATGTTGCGATTTGAGTTGCCGAGCAGATGCGAGCATGCTTTGCAACTCCCCGTGTGTCGCCATTGCTTTGTGGGCATCGGAAAGATATTTAGAGTCTAGATGCCCCCCGGAGCGGCGGATGATGGCATTAAGAAGTAAAAGACAGTCAACGACTCGTGATAAGTGTTCGATGTAAGAAACCCGTGTGGGTTGCAGTAGTCACCGTTCGCTTCTTGGTTCTTCACTGACAGTAAAACTACGGTACAGTAGCTACAATTATGTAAGCTGTGGCTGTACCTACTACTAATCGAAATTGCGATCTCCAAGTCGGCGAAAAGATCGGAGACATCTTCATTCACGGCTCTAGCGAGCTCTCGATGGGTGGCTCGGTCGAAGCAATCTGTGAGGCTTCGGCCTCAGAGCATTCGTTACAGGCCAAGCATTTGACACGCCGGCGTGGCTTCGGCTACACGCAATCCCTTAGTCAGCAATGCTAGGCACGACAACTTTCTGAACCATGCGTGGAGAAGGTTGATACGTGGCGGAAGGACTACATGCTCAAAGTCCATTCGAAAGACTACGTCCCGCAGTACTTGCTGTATACGTTCGGAAAGAACGGACATCTCGGGTCAGATTCTCTCATGTGCGACAAGCAGCCGAAACCTATCCCAGGTAAGGATTCAGACATGCCTGTCCACGCCGGCATCGCTGCATTCATCCAGGTCTTCTACCAGCGTGCGCAGACCCTCCAGGAAACTCTGCTTCTGTTCCCCCTTGATCCGCTGATACAACCACGGACAATCGATATTCATGCACCCACTCGGCTCGCTCGGTGCAGTCGCCGCACAGGACGCGCAGATGCGCTGGGTATCGAGAAGCCGTTGTTCACCTTTGCGCAAACGAAGGAGTAGCATGGGGATGGTCTCCTGCGTGTTGGCTCGACAGCGCTGGCAGATACCTAGGGTGAAATTTAGTCATTCGATCCGAGACTGTACGAGACCGGGATATCGCCTGGCTTACCATCCGAAGCTGTCCCACTGCACGTCAAACACCGCGTACTCTGGAAGTGCTCGTCGATCTTGAACCTGTTGATATGCACGGGGGCACGTTTGCGGGGCGAGAGTGCGAGCGGATCTCGTTCGTCGACCGTGATCGTTTTTGGCATCTCGTCATACCACGCGCGGACATCGGCACCAACCAGGTTGAAGATGCGCTCCAAGGGTGGTATCAGGACCTTTGAAATGTAATAGGTTGCGTCGATGCGCAGTTGTCTAGACGGGTTCGACCTCAACCACCCATTCTTGGCCACGCCACGGAACGTACCGGTTCGCCAGAAACTCTTCCGGCGTAATCGCTCTCTCCACGAGGCGCGTATGTGGGTCCCCACGCACGATAACATACGGTACACGGTCTCCATACTGAGGCTCGTCGTTTTCGTCTTCCAAAATCCGCCGTGCAGCTACAGCGACACCAGGTGGCGGCGGCCCTTTGTCGCTGACAGGGTGAAATATCCTCGTACATCAACAATATAGGAAGACGGCTGCAAGCTTCTCACCTATACGTTCCCATTCTAACCTCCTTTGCAAAAATGAAGTCTTGCAATGAGATTCTGTTGCGCAGAAGTTTCGACCATATCTTGTAGCAGTAGCTTTTAACCTCGCTCAAGTCTTGTGTACGAAATAGGATTCTGTCACATGCATCAGGAGTGTTATCGGAGAGTTCGTGATGGGCGTCAGACTTTAAGCATGCTTCTGTCATCTTGGCTTGAGCCGGTACACCATCGCGTCGCACAGTCTCAATGCCTTTAGCATCAAAAATAGGCTCGGTGTCGTCAGGTGTCTCGTACTTGAACCC
The DNA here is from genome assembly GCA_038089855.1 of Royoungia palumana. Lineage (NCBI taxonomy): Eukaryota > Fungi > Basidiomycota > Agaricomycetes > Boletales > Boletaceae > Royoungia > Royoungia palumana. The sequence goes on from JBBPLQ010000146.1 coordinate 10,993, forward strand.
GACATATCGTTTTTTGGCCATCAGGACGCATGGAAGGTAGACCTATTGAATGTACGTGAGTCGCTCTGGAGGTCCTAGAATACCTGCCCCCTACCTTCTCAAACTTGAGCTTAATGGGCGACGGGTTCATGGCCGTGATTGTATCGGCGATCTCGTTTCCAATCCGGAACGCCTGTTCCTTGGTCTTACCCTTGAGATAGATGAACACCGAATCTGTATCCCCGTACACGACCCGCGCGCCCCATTTTTCTGTGCTATCGATGACAGCAATGGCCTAGATTTACACCAGTTGTAGTAATGGCGGCACGACCAGACACGTACGCGCACCTTTTCGAGCGTCTCTCGACCACTCTGTACGATACTGTCCGCGATCTCGACCGCAGGCATACGCCCCGAATATGTCGCGCTCGTATACCCGTACGTTACGTTGGCGATGTACTTGAGTCCGAGCTGCCGTGCATCCAGTATCCGACTCAGCGCCTACCATACGAGATGAGCGATTGCCCAACCGACGTCAAAAACGGCGTGTGCATTACCTTGTCGCTCTTGACACCTTTCATGGCCTGTTTAACCATTACGCGCGTGTCCAGCAGTTCGGTCAACATCCGACCCAAAAGCCCTTGTCGCACGATTGGCTTGACGTACATGATGCCGTTTGGTGAGACTCGAGCACGAGGGTGAGTTGGGGCATACGGAAGCAGTAGCCAAGGTGCACCCACTTGTGATGTGTTCTTGTAATTTCTCTAACAGTCCTGGAGGGAGGTCGAGATCCGTCACCCCGAGCTTGTTTCTGCCCTGAAAGTCGGCCACACGGCCTAAGCATGTCGAATAACAGTAATTGTACGCGATCATGATCGAGGGGTACAGTGACTGAAAGTCCAGTACGAGTAGAGGCCCGTTGTAGAAGGCAGAAAGGGGTTCCATAATTAGAGGCATGCATTCCGCAGCGTTTTGTTTTCCGACCTAACCAGCGGATCCCACACGTGAGTGTTTCGGGGCGATGGGAAAACGGAAAAACGTACATCGAGTTTGTTTGGCGAAAGCAGAGCGAAGCTTTCCGGTTTGGCAATACGGAATAGAAAGGACTCTACTTTAAACTGAGAACCACGGCTGATAACGGAGTAGAAATCGACTCCAAAGACACGAGCAAATTCGCTATTGTTGATGTATCAGACAGTCATCCACTACGCGAGTGATGACTTACGCAGTTTTTGTTGTCGTCTCCGCTGCTTCGAGGATCTCCAGTGTCATTGTTGTGCGGTCCTTGAAATATCGAAGAACTCGAGCGGTATGAACGGGACTCTCACTGTTATACCACGATGTCAACGTCGAGGGTGTATAACGAGGAACTCTGTTAATAAACGCAGTGGGCGTCAGGCGAAGTCATCGTATTCAACTGCTCACCTTCTGGATAGCAGATGGAATACCACATTCTCGAATGAGTAACTTGTCAACGACTGTTCACTGCGCATAATTCTCCAGACATTGAACACGTGCCGACCGGTGACTCTGAAGGTGGTAGTTGTTCTGATACCCCACTGGTCTGTGCCACTCCGCATGAAGGTAGTTGGGGCGCGTGCAATCAATTCCGAAACATCGAGACCTGCGAATATCAGGACGGTAACTCGAGGGGACGAACGTCTTACCATAATGAAATCCGCGAGAACTAAGGTATCCCCATGATGCGGCTTGCACTTCCCAACCTACAAGTATGTCAGGGTCCACGTCGATGATGATGTCGATGATTCGATTGATCAGTTCAAGTTCATCCGAGAGCACTTCAACAGAATAGTCGCGTAATCGACGATGATCTAGTTGCGGATTTCGAACCACAAGAATGCCTTGATCAAGCAACCCAGAATGGATATTATCGTCTCCTAGGGCGTAGAAGATGGCGGAGATCTCGTCCTGGTCCGCATCCGGCTTGCGATCACCTCGTGAGGGTGCTACTAGACATATGAGAGAAGTTACTAACAGATCTTTCTAGAAAAGCTCACCGAAGACTTCCATAGAGAACAGACTCATGTGTTGACCGTCGCGCGTGTTCAACTCGGAACGTTTCGGCTGGAAGGACTCATATCCAATGCTTAACATTTGCGTCCGCCCTGCGATCTGACGAATGAAAGTAAATTGAACATGTGTCCTAACACAGAAAGGTGATCTACCTGTGAGGTGTCTTTCACTGGCCTGCTCCGCTTTAGGGGATTTTCCTCAAGCCACTTCCTGATCTGTCGGAGGCTTGGCGGACTGCTTGCATACTCCCATCCGCTACATGGTACGGGCAGCCGCGTACCCTTGGATGCCGAAGAGATGTGATTCTCTTTGGCTTGCCACTCCTCGAGAGTGTCCAATCCATCACCACCCTTAAGACGATAGATGAGGCCAGCATATTCTCTTGGACCATCAGGGACGTCGGCTTTTTTGGAATAAAATGGATCACGATATATGCGCCGTGGAAGTCCGAATCGTTCGAGAGTGTTGATCAATTCCGAAGCAGAAGGTGGGGGAGGCGCATACGCAAAGATCCGACCCTTTGACAGTGGTACCAGAGACTGAGACTCAGGTTGAGAATTGTACGACGCTCGAGGCAGCCGAAGCGACACGGAAAAGTTGTCAAGTTGTGACGTGTCTTCAACCGGCTCCGCTTCAAAAGTACTGGTTATTTGTGAACGAAGATCCCCTCGGTACAGATCAAGGCGTACGGTAGATAATCTGGTTCTTCGCCGCGAGGAAGGTTCGAAACTTTGTCAGTATGCAGCATATCCGGTCTTCGAAGCAAAAAATGACATCAACGATGCGTCTCCATCTAACTGACTCTTACTGACGTGTGATCGCGATTAGCAGTAGGAGTATTACCAAGCTCGGATACGCGATCTGAAGGTCCAGGAGTCACGACCCTGCAGAAGGTGTCAAATTAAAGATCGATGGTGATGTATGGACCTTGGTGTTGCAAAGTCACCATGAACGAACATTTGTTGATCATCGTGTCTTTGCAACCTAATAAAAGTTATATATCGAACTAGGATGGGGACAGTCTTGTTCAATCTTACTTGGTAGGCGTCCCCGGCTCATGGCTGTCCACAGAATGAGCATGCGCCCGTTTCTGTCTGACGCGCGATGAGTATGGATTCATGGACAATGAATCCTAGTACCTTGCTTGTACGAGTTGATTCCAGGCAACTGTGAAAGGATTCTTGGCGACAGACGACAATTCTTTCTCTTCGGATGGATTAGGTGTACTATTGTCACATCAACGAGACGAAGAGCGATAAGCTGAAAAACTTCACCTTGCAATCAGATCTCTGTGGTGGTCTTCGGTCATTGGTTTCGCTCCGGGCTGGTCCTCCTCATCCGGAATCTCTTCAGCCTCGTAGTGCCCGGCCAGTCTTGGCCACTCCTCTTCCGCCGTCTGATCGATATTCTGACTTGATAGAATGTCCTCATCGACGTCTACACCGATATCCTCTGGAGTGCCTTTGCTTTTCCACGACTCGACCTGGCTGAGATGTGCAAAAGGATTATCCTCTGCCTCTGCCTCAGCTCGATGGAGGACGACATTCAAATCCCTGGATCCCTGCTGTCCGGGCTTCCACGTTCGCCACTCTGCTTCCCAAAGTGCTTCCACGCTCTCAAACATCGTCATTACCCACTTCTCCCAGCGTGCTGCGCTCTCGACCATCACCTGTTTGTCTTCCTCTTCTCTCTGTATCTTGGTGCGAAGCTCCTCCCACCATCGCGCCTCAGCGACCCAATCTCCGCCTTTTCCTCTGGAAGACTTGCTCAAGTCGATGGGTACTTTAGGAGTTGGAGACAAGCCTCTAGCGACCCTACGCCGACGTTCGTCATCCCATAGTTCACGGACACTCAACACGACAGGGTCAAGTGGAATCGGCGGTGCTGGAATTGTCAACTTGTGGTGCACGTTGCGTGCAGAAAGCCGATGACGGTCGAGTATTTGGTGCGAAATTACATCTATCTCGAGTGGCATGCGTGATTGTCGAACGTAAGGAGAGATCTTGACCAGGTCGGATTTAGCCAAGTTAGCATCGTCTTCTTCGACACCACGCTTCCAGACTTGACCGAGGTTGATCCAACCACAGCCGTATAAGCCAAAGTCGCACATGAATTGGAGGTGGTAACTCAGGTGGCTCTCGTAGACACGAAGCTTTGTATGCATGACTGTGCCTGATTGTAGGATGGTTACAGCACGGCTAACAATAGCGGGATCCGTGATGAGAACCTTGAGAAATGGTGTATAGGAGGAGTGAAAGCCATAGAATGGAACGCCTTTCACGAGGATAATTGCACGGATGAACTGAGCATTGGGAGAGGAGGGATTGCGTTTGATAGAGAGCGCAATGGCATGGTTAAGGGACAAAGTCAATTGGGCGATGTAACGGGTGACTATTATGGAGGTAAATCGACTGTCAGAAACAAGAAGAAACACACACCGTGATCTGGGGTCATGTTTCCAAGGTACTCCACGAAGAAATACGGATAGACCTGGTGAACGTGGACGCAAGCCTTCTCGCCCGTGGAAGAAGTGCCATATATACGAATGACTGGTGCCCGGGATAGCGATGAATTGTCTAGTGGTCCGGTTGGGGCCAAAATGTGGTCTATTTGATTGATGAGGACGCTCAGCGAGACGCGTTCTTCGGGTTGGTCGGGATCGTCGGCGTTCATGCTGATCCTTGTCCAAGGTGGCGGTGCCCTGAGAGCAGCTCGGATTTACGGCCCGGTCCTCGATGCGCTGGGTTTGAAAGACTTTTTTTCTGGGAGCAATAAGCCACACAAGCTAGTGCTCAGATTGCGACGCTCATAATCGCTTCTTGCGCTGGAATGTCCGGATCCCCGCGTGCATCCACAGATTCTCCTGCGTGGTCCCCAGAAGGAAGGGAGAAGTGGGAGTATAAAGACTGCATCTCATGTAGAGTCGTTGGGACGGGTGCACTCGGTTTGACGGGCCTCTATGCTCTGGGCATGGCCCGGCCAAAAGCACCAGGAAGCGTCTTTGGGAAGTTGACAATGGCTGGTATTGGAGTCGGTGAGTCTACCGCCACTGACTCGTTGTATTTTTCCCCGCAGCATATTTTGAATTTCGTCAGAACACTGATTTGCATGCAACCTTTGTCTTCCAGGATTTCTGGCAGGTAGCGTGGTGAGGTGGAACATGACACCCACAGAAATGCTCGGGACGTTTACGGACCAAGTTCGCGGTGTTCCACGACAATCAGGGTCATAATCACCCCGCGATGTTTCCTGGGTAGTGACGTACCTTGTGTCTCGCTGGAATTATTTTGAGAAGCAGGTCTCTGCACATATCCTCCACTTTGAGTTAGTGTAGTACATGGTGCGTTACTGTTACTTTTATTTCAACTTTCATCTCTGCTGTACTGCCAGAGAACTGCCAGCGTGTTGTCCCCGAGATCTGTGAGCAGTCAACATAAAAATATGTTTAGAGGCAACGACACGGTCCGTCCGGGATTCAAATATTCATCTATGGCTGATGATGTAAGCATTTGAATTGGAACTAAAAACTGGCAGGACGATCATCGTCACCAACTTGTGGAATCAGATGCCGATGAAAACACGTATCCTGTTGGCTTCGAGCGTGCCAACGATCATGCGTTCTGAATATTCCGTTTTTTTTAGCTGGTAAATGTGAAAAACATGTCCTAAAAGAGGCAATCATGCATCATCGATGGACAAGTTGTTCACCTTGCTACACGAGTGGCTCATTATGTTTGCTTTGCTGAACACGTCTTGACAGGGGGTAGTCTGTGGTGGCTGTGAAGATTGCTTTGGAAAGTCACCGTCCCACTTAGCAACATGTGGACTCGTGTGGACTCGTCTGTGGACCATAAAGTTACTGACGTTCGTTGATTCATCCGTGGCTCCGAACCCCGACTTAGTGGGTATACAATCTTCCTCCTTGATCTCGCACGCGTTCCCTGGCGGCCCCGCGCCTGCTGATCTCCTCCCACCTCCCTACCCACTATACTCGTCTTCCTCCTACATCTCCTCGCTGCCGCCAACTCCCATCCCATCCTCTCTCTCCCCTCTTCCTTCCTATCCGCCGCTATATCTCTTACCCCATTTCCTCACCCGACTCCACCACGAAACCCTTGCATAATGAGGTCATCCGGTTCTCTCGTACGTCGTGTTCTCACTACAGTGTAGGCGTGTCACTCATCTATTCCACCCAGCCCTACAAATGTGGCACATGTGATCGATCGTTCAGTCGCAATCCAGATTTGCTCCGACACTCCAACTTGCACGCCCCTGACAAGGAAAGCTTGTGCGTGCACTGAGGGAATTTATTCTTTTTTGGTTCACTAACCTGTTCGAACAGAAAGCACCACTGTCCTTTCGAGGGCTGCAAGTTCAGCGACTTCCAGATGTCGAACTTAAAATCCCATATGAATACTCAGTAAGTACCATGGATAAGGTGCACTGCACACATTGCTCAAGTGTTCTGATAAGCACGGGTCAGAAACCCAACGTATGCATCCAACCGGGTTGTAACTTTCGTTCTGCCCATCCCGGCTCTCTCACAAGGCACAATCGGAACGTTCATCACCGCGCCGGACCCCAACACAAGCCGAATACCAACCCCCGCCGCAACCGTCAGAAGGCCAAAGCTCGGGAGGCGGTTCGGAAACCAAAGGTTTCTCGACGCCGGTCGAAATCGACATCTACTACCAGCAATGCCGGGTTCAGTAGCTCCTCTGAGCTATTTTCCGCAGAGGAAACAGCCGCTTTGGTCGATAGGCATCCTGGAACTGCAGTCCTCCTTCCAAATGCCGTCGATAATAGACATACACCAACGCTGTCCCCAGCGCCCGCCTTCAGTGCCCTTACGTCGATGGCCCCAATCATGGATACCGATCAGTACAACCTGGACCCTGCGCTGACGTCAACAAGTCTTACCCATTCCCCGGATCAGTATATCACGACTGGCGTACCAGCGCCCTCTTTGAACCCATCCAACAATTACTATAACTTTAATCAAGCTCCGACGTCGGCGATGCCCACCTCTTCGGGAGATCAGCATAACTTCTCAGATGCTTCAATTCCTGTTTTGTCTGCTGATCACTACGCCGCGGAATACATGTCAAGGTCGACGATACCGATCCATCCCGTTAATCAATGTAATTTTATCAACTCGCCGTTGTCAGCTCGTAATCCAACTGCGACTGTCGACCAGTACGACGCATGTGGGACAGCTTTCAACCATCCCCTCGACCGCTACACAATTCCGAGTGCTTATACGCAAATGCGCCTTCACCAGCCCGTAGACTACTTTACTATCCGAAACTCACAGGTGCCGGCACCTCTTGACCATTCCATCGACCGATACACTGGTATCGAAACCACACATGCGTCTACTTTGAACCAATACGCCACCTCTGACTCTCCCATGCAGATACCCATCGACACTTCGTTTGAACGATACCCAATCCATCACCCGCACGTGCCAAGGAGTCTCCTTGCGCAGCAGCATACCACTCGATATCCCATGATTCCCCCCGTCCAGGCGCCGGGGGTCGCATATGACCCACAATTCCCACCTGGCACATTCTCTACAGAGGACGTAGGTGATTAACCACAAGCATACAATTATTCGTCTATCAATCAGACCTATTTCCAAATGACTCTGACGGAGTTGGACGATTCTACGCCTCAAGGGCACTACACGTACTAGTTTCCATCTATATTGACGACCTTTCATGACATTCTCCATACACAAAATTTCGGAAAATGGGTGTCACATACGGATGCACCTTTTACTTTCTTTCCCCCACTTTTTCGCAACTCATCACGGGAGGTACATTATTCACAACTGTTCGCATGGTTTTCCTTGCCTTGAAATGTTTCATGTGTTCTGTCTTCTTATGTAAATCACTTTTTCACGACACCAACAGTGACTACTAGTACACTACCGAAACACCCTGCATTGTCCCGCCTCCAGTTATTTCCGACCGTATCCGACATAATATCCGTGGTAGATACGTTGTGCGCAAGATTTCTCTCATTTCACCCTCTGGCACATTCCCGACCACGCTCTCCTGTTCGATCATTTCTCCTTGGATCATTCCTGATTGCGAACCATGAACTTGAGTACGCAGCGCCGCATGTATCGCCTTCCCTTGTCATTTTCTCTTCGGCCTTACATAGACTCGGAGCTTGCCGACTTTTGACCTCGTCCTGCATTGCGACGCCCGTTATGAGAGTCAGACCAAGACATTGTACAACGGAGCGCAAGGAGAGCTGCGGCCCGTCTTGGCCACGAAATAGATTCAAACATGTATTCTATGCGAGCCATGACATCATCCAGAGAAGCTGAAGTTGTTTGGGGATATGCGATCCAATGATATGGCTGGAAACGTTTCCTATAGGATCTGTACTTGGACTGCACCGATACCCTCGATTGTAGATACCTACTAGCAACTCCGACTCCATTTTTCCAATGTATGGACCTCTGCAACCGGCATCCGTCTCTCACCGACGTTCTCCGACATCCAGTGCCGTTTCTCACAACCCTCTCTCATACGGCACCGGAAATCATCTTCATTCATTTCAAAATATTGTCCCCTGCTCTTGCAGCGCTGCCCCGGGGCTGGTCCTCGGGTTCGCACGATAACTCATGAGATTTGCTTGAACGGCACAACTCGTGACGTTGTCGGTGTGGAAGCTGAGAAGGGACTTCCAGGCTGATCGCCATCTGAGGAACTTTCTGAGGAACTTTGAGTTCCTCGCGCTGCTCTTTGGCGGCCCTAAGCTGCGTCCAGAGTTTTCCCATCTCTCGCCACTTTGTCCCGACCTGCTTGCAAATCCTCAGCTTCCCGTACCAGCCTCCTCACGCAACTCTGCCGTATTCCTCCATTCAGGAACCAGCCCTACGTGGAGCTGGAGTGGCTTTCCCAATCGCTTTTGATCACCGTCTACGCGAGCCATCTTCTCCTGGACAGTTTGGCGCACTCGCTATGATTCGGCGCTCAAAGCATCATCGTTCGTCTTCACAGCCTCCTCCAGTTCTCTAAACCTGGGGTTTTCTTCTTTTCCCCTTGTGTTCTCGTTGGTGTATCCTTTTGATAGTCCAATACAGATCCTCACTACAACCCGTTACCTACGCATACGCGTGCCCCTTATCGATATTTCCTGTGGTTTCGGCGTTTGTTCTCGTGTACATTGCCTTTATGTCTCCCCTCTGTCATGGGTTTCTCATGGTCTCACCCCAGTGGGCTGATGAAAGAGGAATATCGCCCCGGCGTAATTGCTGTCGTCGCACCTCCTCTCGGATTCGTAGCCGGTGTCAGCTATCTTACTCTTTCTCTCCAAACACCGCATCCCAAACGTGCGTCCCCCTAATTTATCGGGTTTCGGGTTTCAAGGGCCGAGACATACCTGTTTGCCGATCTGGAGCGTATGCGATGGGAATTCCACGATCGTCACGGAGGTAATATGCATATGCATGATGCTTGAAACCGTTGAGCAAGTATCTACTTGGCCTACCAAGATACTGTTGTCTGTGCCATCTCACCTCGTCCCTGAAAGTCGTTCCGTTCAGGACTCCAGGTCAAACAGTGTTTCGTCTCGACTGATGGGTACGACTTGTTGGGCATGAGGCCTTGTGGTTCAAAAAACCGGCTCACGAGGCCAAGTCCGAGTCCGCGGAACACTCATCCTTGACACTCTGTCACACTCCCGAATTAGCAAGCTATAAATGCCTTTGAACATCTCCTTCCTTGTTGCAAGCTTCACCCCAACTTGAAGGTCAAGCCCTTTTTGACAAATCAATATCCATAATGGTTGCCGAGTATTTCACTCCCTTCTTTTCACCTACACTCACAGTATCACCGTACCAGTCTAGGATCTACTCCAGGAATTATCTAAATTGGGTTTCCTTTTTTAAGCTCCAGTCCGAGTTTTGGAGAATGGCGGGATATCATCCAATACTCAATTGGTACGACAGTTGAAACGTTGACGCGTGCTATGCACATCAAATCACCTGGCATGACATTGCTTTATAGGAGGGTTTCACAACATACCTGGAGTTCGCTGCGCAATCATGGCCTTTACCTTGATACAACGCTAGTTGATATTGCTCTCTTTGGCCCCGATAATTTTTGTACGTCACGGTCTTTCATCCAAGTCGCTCAATATCCCCGCTGAGTAAATTCATAGGCAAGATCGTAGCTACAGCAGTCCCACTTATAGGCAGACAGGCTCTACTCCAATTCACTCCAAATGACTTACCTGAAACAGAGGGCCCATTTGACCTTGCCAGTGAGTCTGCTTGTGATATACGATTGTCATCATCTTATTTTCCCTGCAAGTGTTTCTTCACCAGAGTTACGAGATTGCCGTAGTCTCTGGGTTTAAAATACCCCACTACCGGCGTCATGGACCCACCTGAACTCAATTTGGGGACACCAAGTGTAGATGGTATCTGCATGTACATACTTGTTGGTTGGTAGCGTGGTTTCGAAACCTCTGATTTGGAGTCCAACATCGGTACTCGACAAAAGTCTAACTCGCGATATGTAATGGGCGCCGGTTATTTGAACTCACCAAACTTGCGGAACGGAGAGAATAGCAGCGGCCCCGACTGGTCCACCGTATTTCATCCCCGTTTTTGCGGAACCATGAACAGTCGATCCCATCTCCTCAAGGTATGAAACCCCCCGATCAGCACTCCGTCTCTTCCCTACGTCTTCTGCTGCCCAGCGAAGTCGACCCTCCAGTGCGTACTGTTTTTCACGAACTTCTCTCATACGGCGCCGGAAATCATCTTCGCTCTTTTCAGATTGCCGTCCTCACCCGGGCCACCGACGTAAAGCCATCGATCACACGTCTGCACAGCCTGTCGGAATGTCTCTCCATACGTACCTTGCGGGCTGACTGATACATATGTACATGCCCGAGTATGATGGCATATCCTTTACAGTAACCGCTTACTCAGAACCATCCATAGCAATCCATGATATATGATATTCCGTTTAGTTTTAGTACATAAAGATTCGTTCGGTCATGTACTCTTTCACTGCATGCGGAACCGATGCGCCCCTTAGGCCACTTACTATGCCGTAGCAAGGGCCGTGCCAGCCTCGACCTTCATGATGGCATGACCTTCCAAGACCAAACGCGCGGTTGGTCTTGAAATCTTGCATTTCGCGATTGATATCGAGATTAGGGTTCGCCCTAACACAGCCTCAGTCGAACATCATTCGGAACATGAATCATTTTAGCGTGCGTCAGATATTACATTACTTTTAATCGCAATGCCAGTAGGAAATGCATCCAGAGCATCTTTGAAGACGACTACGGTCTTGAGGGGGGAGTGAAAGACAAAAGTCGCATCTACGGCCCTTTTCTTTGGAGAGTAGCAAACTTGTAAGCGATGGAACGGAGAAGATGACCGCTCCCGCAAGAAGCTGACACGCCGATACCGCCTTGTCGCGCGCTGTCAGGAAGGCATCGAGAAGTAGTCACAGTCAAGGCGTGATCGGGGATTTCCGAACCTTGACAATTAGGCTCGTGTGAGTTGCTCGCGCAGAATGATCGATCCGGTTCGTGTTTCCATTCAGCGTCTTTTCTGACAAAATACACGACGAGTAATTATGTCCGAGCCTACCGTTCTAAGTTCTAACACGAGAACACGATCGCGTCGGGATCATTACCCTGAACTGCCCAAAAGTTCTCAATGCCCTCTCCGGGACTCTCCCAGTGATCGAGGAACTGCTCCGCGCCCTTCCACGCTATTACAAAGATCCAACTATCGGTGCAATCGTCATCGCCGGAAGCGACAAAGCCTCTTGTGGTGCGTACATTCCTGTTTCCATCCGCCGCAGGCAACAGTCTCTGCCAGCGGGTGCCGACACTAAAGAGCAGAGCGAGCTCGACTTTGTAAGCGCGTACAACGCCGACTATCTCAAGAGCCTCAACGACGGAATCGCGTCTGCACACAAACAGATCACCGCTGCTATCATATGCGGTACGTTTACCCTAGACCGTTCTTGTCGACCACGAAACCGTCCGACGATCGGCAGCTAGGAGGCGGTTGCGAGCTCGCCCTGATGTGCGATATTCTCTACGCAGGCAAGGATGCCGTCTTTGGACAGCCTGAGATCAAGCTTGGCACCACTCTTGGCGCAGGCGGCACACAGCGCCTCATCCGTGCGGTCGGAAAATCCTTGGTACGCTTCAACTCAACTATATTCAGAACGTCAGGTTGACCGAGCGTGCACAGGCAATGCACATGATTTTGGCCGGTGAAAACACTATGACTGCGCAGGAGGCGGCGGCGGCAGGTCTCGTTTCCAAAGTATTCGATGTCGAAGACGCAGTGCCACGAGCGATCGAATACGCATCCAGGATCGCGAGTTTCTCTGCATCGGTCGTGTTTATGGCAAAGGAAGCGGTGAATATAGGCGAGCGTGGTTTCCATGTACTAGTTCGGTGTAACTTAACATGACCTCACCAGCCGAAGATCTTGGGTTGAAGGCTGGCTTACATTTCGAGTCGAGGCTTTATCATGCCACGTTCGGTCTTGCTGATCATGGTGAAGGGTTTGACGCATTTCTTCAAAAGCGCGGGCCGCAATGGGCACACAAGTGATAGTGTCATGAAAGTAGTGGATTGGGATGCAGTGATACTAGCAGGCCATGGAGTATGTCGAAGTTTGCACATTAACAGTCACCAGGCAGTCTGGCGACTCCCGTTCTGCATAAATACGAGTCTGTAAACATGCGCCCCTGGGTAATGTCACATCACTCTATATCTGATCATTCGTCGATTTCCTCGGGCATATCCGATCCCTCGTAATCTATGGCGATACATGTACCGTCGTCCTAGTCCTCGTCGTCGCTTGCCTCAAATATTTCAAATGTCCTGACGTTCTCCTTGAACCACTTTACGTCCCGCTTCGTCAAATCGCACAATTCTTCCACATGAAGCGACTCGAGGGGTGCACCCAATTCCTTTCGCTTTTTGACCACCTCACGGATATCATCTCCGGAAGGACCAGACACGTAAAGCGTGACAAGCCGTGTCAAAAGGACGTCTGGACAGTCTGATGAGTTCACCTACAAAATCGGTATAATCGCCGTCATCGAAATCCAGAACGAGCTCTTTGAGTACGGGGAGAGAAAGTTTTCGGAGCAATCCAATAGCGCATGGCTCTGAATGGAACGCGAGGGTGAGCTCTGTCACTCTCGGGTGTCTGAAGTTGGAAGATTCATTCGTCTCCTCCAAAGCTTCGTGATGATACAACTCAAGTGACGTGAGATGAGAAGCGGGCCGGGGGAAGTGTTCTGCTTCCCGATGGACCAAGCATGTTGTCCCCTGAAGAATCCCCCAGAAAGTTTGGAAATGTGTTCTCGACGCCGGTCGGTCAGTGATCTCCCCTTGTCATTCTTCTCACCACAGATGTAATGTGTGTTTTGAATTAGTGTTACTGTTCCCGGAATCCTGGTCGAAGAGTGTAGAACGTGCTCAGAAGACGACCAACGGTCACGAACTTTTCCTCCCCATGTCATCTTATCGGAAGTGCTAATGGGGGAGGAAGTTCTGTTCGCCAAGTGCACGGAGTGACGTCGGAGTCTGCATCACACCGCATCGACCCCTGTTGCTCAGACCCTTGGTTTCCCTTTACGCACTCGAGGCGGCTCGTTTCCAGCAAAGCCGCAGGTGATCCCCAAGCGCACCACCGAGGACAGTCCTAACTGGCCTACCGTATTTGCCTCCCCCGTCCGTAACGCCAGGAACGAACGTTTCCGTTTTCCCGATGTATGAACCTCCCCGACTGGCATTCCGTCTCTTCCCGGCGTTCTCCGACACCCGGCGAAATCGTTCCTCCACTCTGTGCTGTTCTCACAAACCTCTCTCATACGGCACCGGAAATCATCTTCATTCATTGCAGATTCCTGTTGCCTACGCTTGCAGCGCTTCCCCTGGGCTGGTCCTCGGGTTCAAGTTCGTGCGGTGGCTAAATAGATTCGCTCAAACTCCATGATTTGTGAAGTGATCCGTGTGGAAGTTGAAATGAACTTCCAGGTTAATCGCCATCTGATAAACTTTCTGGGAAGTTTTGAGCTTCTCGCGCTGCTGCTTCGCGGCACCAAGCTGCGTCCAAAGATTCCTCATCTCTCGCCACTTGGTCCCGACTTCCTCCATCCTGGAGCGAGCCCTGCGTGGAGCCGTTGGAATGGCCTTCTCAATCGCTTTTGATCATCGTCTGTACGAGCCATCTTCTCCTGGACAGTTTGACGCTCTAGCTCTGATCCGGCCCTCAAGTGTCATCGCTCCGGTCTTCGCACCCTCCTCCAGTTCTTCAGACCTGTTTCCTTTCCTTTCGCTTTGTGTTCTGATCAGTGATTAGTGTGTCCTTTTGATCATCCAATCCAGATGCTCACTACAACCCTTTACCCTATCAATTTTTCTGGGGTTTCGGCGTTTGTTCTCACATACATGCACTGGCATCCATCTTGTATCACCGCTTTGTCGCTTGGATCTCACCCCAGTGGCGTGATGCAAGTGGAATGTTGCCCTGACGTAACTGCTGTTGTCGCACTTCTTCAGATTCGCAGCCAGTGCCAGCTATCCCGCTCTTTTGTCTCAAGCACCCCATCCTTAATGTGCGCCCCCCAAGCACAGCTCGTATTGACTGTTCTCAATAGCGCCATTAAGCCATTCCATAGTGATTCATTGGGTTCCAAGTAATAGCTAACGCAGTTTGTTGCCAAAATACCAACAGGTGACGACCGAGACGTACGTGCCAGTTTGCCGATTTGAAGGGTATGAGATGATAATTTCACAGCCATTGGAGGTAGTTCGAAGACATGATGCTTAGTAAGTATTTGCTTGGCGTACCTTGAAGATATTGTTGTGTGTGCCGTCTCACCTCTCCGTCCCTGGGAGTACTTCCGTTCAAGACCTCAAGCTGCCAGTGAACAGTGTTTGTTTCAACTGACGGTTTCAACTTGTTGGGCATGAAACTCAAAACACCTGTTCGGAGGCCAAGCCCGAGTCCGTGAAACACCTTTCCTTGACCTCCAAAACCGGCAAGCTATAAATGCCATTGAACATATCCGAAATTCCTTGTTCCAAGCTTCACCCCAAGCTCAAGCCTTCTTTTACATTTCAATATCCATAATGGTGGCGAGTATTTCATTTCATTCTTTGCACCCGTACTCAGGCTGGAACACTCGGAACCTCAGCGAATTAAAAGGTTCAGACATCTGGTCAGGTCATGTTGAGCGAAGCAAGGCGGCATGTAGTACTGTACCGTAGCAAAGAGACGCGGCATACAATCGCCTACTGTATAGCCACTGTTGTGATACCTTTTACAATATCAGTCAATGGTGTATCATCGCCAACCTGAGCCATGATCAAACAATCGGTCGCAACCCGTCGATACAGTGCACGGGACACCTGTGAGAACAGTAATGCGCCGAATGGCTGCCTGAGCCGAATAAAGAGACGTAGCGCACGGGTACCATCGCTGATCCAAAGTGTGTCGTCATGGTCTCCAGAGAAATCCTGGTCGAGAAGTGTGGAGATCCACGGATGGAACAAGAGCAGCTTCATCCTGGAGAGGTTGTCTCTGGTCTTGATCTCCACTTCCCTGAGAGCAGTGACTGTCCCACGATAAACGCGCAAATCATTCTCCGAGTTCAGTTCAACCAGTTGAGTCACTGGGAAAGCGAGACCGGGCAGATGAAGACGACTGGAGTTAAGGGACGGAGAGGGAAGTGTATTGAGCCGGTTATAAAGCTGCACGACCAGGGTGAGCTCGGATTCCGCCAACGACGATTCCAGTATGGTGACGACGTCAGCCATCTCAATGTTGTCAAGGGGATGTGGAACGTGCGGTGCAACAAGCTGTTCGTAGACCATCAGGTCCTGCGGTAAGCAACTGTTGTAGTCTCCCGCCAGCCCCGTCCATGCGAGGACAGTGACATCACCAGAACCAGTCAAAACGTGCTCTAGAAGACGACCGACGGCCATAGACCTTCCCTCCCCATATCTTATCGGAATGGTGGCATTAAAGATGCCCAGCAGCGAATATGCGGCATCTTCTGCTAGAGTAGTTTGACGGTGTGAAGCCAAGAACAGTTTCTCGCGGACCCTGTGCAGACCTGGTTGGAGCGCAGCTAGCTCCATCGCAGAAATGTGCGATGCTTGTTCCATCTCCATGACAATAGTAGGCGATGCCTTATGGTTGAAGGTGTCCAGTCCCAGATAGGGCTTCCAGTCCCTAGTATAGAACTGGACGGTCTCAGCAGCCACGTATTCTTGGTACGTCCATCCACGCTCGTTCCACTCACTCTCCCGGAGGGTGCGAGTCGTCTGGAGTTGTGATGACACGTCGTGAAGGTGGACGAGCGTGAGCGCAGAGCCACGATACCAAGTAAACATGGCGACAAGTGACTCGTGCAACACCACGAGGTTCTTTCTATCAATACAACACGTATCAGACCACGCCCAGTGGAATCCGAGACTGTGCGCCACCCTGCAGAATGATTGTAGCTTGCTGTTGGGAGGGGATACTTCGAGCGCGTAGACCGATATGTCCTGAACTGTCTGGTAGCAGGGTTCGCCATGCTTTTCCCACCGGTGGGACAACATGACGTATCTATAAAATTCTTCCACCTCTCTTAGGATACGGCGACGATCGAGTGAGAGGGAAGTCGTCATTGAAGACCGTAGTTCATCATATATCTGTGTGTTCTTGAAGGCTGCCGTTTGCTGTGCTTTGTCACACAGGCGACCGGTAGTAGTATCAATGAGTACGCGGGGGACGTCGGACACGATCCTCTCGACAGTTTTCTGTAAGGTGTGTGTAACGTCAATGTACTGACTGCGGAGATCTATCATTGAGAACAAATCAGATAAGCGATCGGATGGATAACATCGCGAAGGGGCTCGCTGCGGATATGTGCATGCGGGGATTCCTCCAACCTCGCTAGCATCAGACGGAATGCATCGACGGCCTCTGGATGCCGTTTCCCTGCATGTAATGCTGCATGTCTCTGCTCGTAACCCTGATGAGATGACCGGTCTAATTTGACAACCTGCATACTGTGTTACTGAAAATGACCTGAAATAAAGATGCGCGACCATACCTCATCGGCATCGCATAGCGCATCCTCCCATGATCCCGCCAAGAGTCGTGCTTTACTGCGCTTGAGGAGGATCTCGACTCGGTCGACCATATCTACTGGATCGAGCGATAAGAGGGTCGAGAACTGTTCTCCAGCGTCATGATATCTATGAGACTTCATTGCGGCATCACCGAGCTTCTCAAGCTGATCCTTGCACCGTCGTCGAAAGTCTGGATGAACATTTAAACGCTATCGGCTCTTCTCGAGCGTTACAACCCACCGAGTATCCATTGCTGGTGTGCCTGCTCGTTGTCACTCACGTCCTCAGATAATCTCTGCTGCATCTTCCGGATACACTCGATTCCCTCCACGATGCGACCAACCTGCCCCAAGACATCGCAGATCGCTTGATAAATATCAAACATGGGAAGCTTGAACTGATTCAGAAGATTGTGAACACCAGACATTAGACCATCACGTGAAACATACCGCAGTGGCGTCCGCTATGGCTTTGTCTACCGAGTCGTGGCGCAACACACAGTTTGCCCACTTATGTAGTAGGCCGTTTGGAGTTGAAGGACCGAGAGAAAGCGCGGCGGTGTATGCCACAAGTGCTTCGCCACCATTACTGGTCCTTTCCGCTTCATCCCCCTTGTCCTCGAGGATTGTAATACATTTATGGGCGAACTCTGCAGAAATTAAACAATTTTGCCCGAGTGTCAATGGTAAACTCACCTGGAAGCCAACCTGCGATCACCCCGTTTGCTTTCACGGCGTTACTCGTACTGCTCGAAACCTCGAGGAGTAACCGGGCAGCATCATTGATGCGACCCTGGGCATACAGGGTTTCGCACTGATGCTTCTGCGCGTAAGCTCGAATGAGACTATCGGTATTTTCTCTGTATGTAGCGAGCTCTAAGCGTAGTTCGTAAACGATATTCTCGAGACGTGTTGTCTTTGCATCTGATGGTCACAAAAGTGATGAGATCGGGTGAGAGGAGGGATAACAAGCACGTACGTGAGCTTTCGAGTTCACAGGACTGTGCTTTACAACAAGCCTGAAGCTTAGTATATTCCTCATCCCTTGGTCTCACCGTCAGAGTCGAAGTGTCCAGTTTATATGACGTCGGCTGCAGGCAATGTGATAAAGAGTACAGTAGGCCTCGACGCGTGCACACTCACACAGTCTGCCAGTGTATATTGAGAGGGAAGAATCTCGCGAAGATTCCATAGAGTGATTCTGCATCCCTCGCCGGTCACTACATAATTGGAAGAGATCGCCATGGTTATGACCTTAGGAGCAGACTCGATGGAACCAATTTGCTCGTGCGTTATCGCGTCCCAAAACAGGATGACGAAGTCAGTGGCGACTGTGATGTAAGAGTCGTTGCTCGCTAAGGCGATGCACCAAGGAGAACGGCTGTGATAAATAAACCATTCCGCAAGCGGTGTTTTGGCGAATGCGTCGAGATGGAACGTGTGGTTGTTGTCTGACACGACAAATAGATGGCTGGTGTGTTTTTGGCCCCAGGCAATCGATTTGCTCCTTGCTGCAGTCGCGATCTAGAACTGGTTGATGAGGTCACCTCGCTCGGTCCCGTAGATGCGGAGAGACCTGCAAGTGGCGGTCGCAAAGAAGCGTCCGTCCGAAGAAAACTTGACCGCGGTGACGTGGTGGTCGTGTTTCAGCCGGAACAATTCCTCGCCGGTGGTGCTCGACCAGATCCGCGCAGTGTCGTCCCACGCGCCCGACAGGATCCTCGTCCCGCCTGGTGATACGTCGACGGAGCACGCTCCGTGTTCGTGCCCCTTTAGCACAACCACTTTTTCTCGACTTTCTGCATTCCACATAGCCACGTCGCCCTCAACCATCCCGCTGACGATCCACTTGCCATCTTTTGAGGCTGCAATGTCCAAGACCTCGTTCTCCACGTCTATTGATAATCCCATTTTTTCCAAGTTTTCCACCTGCCAGCATTGAATTATCTTTTCATCTCCAGCCGCTAGAATGTGCTGCCCATCCGCGAGGAACGCGACCGAACGTATGTCACATCCATCGATTTGGATCTCCGTCGCCTTGGTTTTCTGAACGGAGAGAAAAGCATCGGGGGTGAATGCAATCCCGACCGCACCACCAATGAGAGCCCCGACCATTCCGCCGTATTTCCTCCCCGTTTTTGCGGAGCCCTGAACAATAGATCCCATCGCCCCAAGGTATGAACCTCCCCGATTGGCATCCCATCTCTTCCCTATGTCCTCTGTCTCCCGGAGAAGTCGACCCTCCAGTTCGTACTGTCTTTCACAAACTTCTCTCATACGGCGCCGGAAATCATCTTCACTCTTTTCAGATCGCTTTCGATCATCGTCAGCGCGGGCCATCTTCTCTTGGATAGCTTGACGCCCGAGCTCTGATTCGGACTTCAAACCACCGACGTTCGTCTTTGCGGCTTCCTCCAATTCGTCAGACCCAGTGCGGTCTCCCTTCTTTGTTCCTTATGTTCCCGTTAGCATGTCCCTTTGATCGTTTAATCCAGATACTGACCGCGAATCGACACGGGGTGCGATAGGCAAACGCTAACAGGTTGGTTGACGGTGCAAAAATAAGGCAGGAGCCCGTTACCCTTTGCATGCACGTGTCCCTCGTCGGGCTTCCCTGTGGTTTCGGTGCTTGTTTAATACACGTGTCTTTGCATCTGCGCTTTATCGCGGGGATCTCACCCCCTGGCACGATGCAACTCAAATAGTATGTAAACGCCTGCCGTGAATGCTGCTGTCGTTCTATGGATTCCAGTGTGGCGTTGACAAGGTCTTGGAGGGTCATATGCTGCGGCGCAAACACGGAGAGGGGGTGAGGAATACTAGTACGCGTGGTGTGTAGGAAAGGATCATCGAGGCAAAAGAAGCGTGTGCCACCCAGTCCGTCGTATGTCGCAGGTGGGAACAATGCAGAACGAGAAAAAGGCCAAGCTTACCGCTCCATTCGGGAGCAGTACTAACAGAACCTGGCTTGTTTCCTTGATAGTCATGATTCAAGAACATAGATCCGTTATTAAACGGATAAGAATAACATACATATTTCATAGAGACCACGACCATCATGATATATACATAATATCGATGAGACACCATTCGTTCGCCCAATCACTAATGCTTACCAGCAAATAGTTTTTTGAGAAAGCTACCTTCGGGCGGCTTGCGTCGTTCTTCCTCGGCCTCGCGAAGTTCCCCGATATTCTTGTTCAGTGTCTCCATGGCACCGGTAGGTACACGCTTCGCACACGGACGCCAAGCTCACGTTCCTCTCCGAATTCCAGGAAAATCTACCGTGTCTCATAGCTTCACCTAGGGTCGACCCATGCTCCATCTCTCTTATAGTTCATCCGACATCTCGTCAATGACACAACATTCATATCGGCCATGACACCGAGTCCGACACATCGGAAGCTTATCCTGCCCATTATACAGATGGTACAACTGGACGTTCCGTCATGCTAATCGACACCACCGACTTCGATGATTCTCGGAATGACATCACGGACACTGATATCTTACAGATGCTCATAGACTTTTTGCAACCGGAGAAAGGATAAGTCATTTGATTTCGTGTTTCTTATCTCGTGACGAACAGAATCTGTAGTCAAGGGAAGAAGCTGAATGGAATCATCTTCTTGCGCTGCATCTTTGATCCTTGCTTCGGTGGTCTTGCCAAGAAGAACGCCCCGCTTTGTGTGGCCAGAAGACTTTTTGTAACGTTCGTATCGTCACTACCAACCGAGATCGCGTCACCGAGTAGGAGAGCATTAAGCGAGAGGAACAACTGAGGACAAGCATCTTCCGATCCCTCCTCACATCTGCAGCCCAAATGCGCCATTCAAACAACGTGCAATCCGCACAGGAGACACGGATGCCGGTCGTGTTATCAACCAGGACGTTGAGAGCCCGAGAAGGAAGTATGCTGGGGAATTAGCAGCACTGCAGAGCGAGATGGAGGAGGCTTCACAGAAACACGATGCAGTCGTGAGAGTTGAATTGGACGCTGAGCGAAAGGTCTTGGAGGAAAGGTCAGGCGTGCCGAGGAAGATCTGATGCAATCGAGTATGACGATTGACACGCTCCGCTCGGAGAAAAAGATATCATATGAAGGCCTGGTTTGACAAGCTGATTGCGAGATTGCGGCAAGACCTAGAGAGGATGCTCAGCAGCTTGGTGTCGAGGTTGATCGTGCCGAGAAACAGCACTGGCTGTGGAGGACAGTGAGCAGAATGCGGCGGGGCTACAGCAACGGATCGAGGAGATCCAATCACAGAAGCGCAAACCTTCAGTCCTACCAAGTCACGTGAGTGAAGCAATGCGTGCACTGTCCGAGTCACAGCCAGTCAGACATCGAACTTGCCACGTACGTTCATGACCACGACCTCGTACAGGTTTACTCCCATCACATCGACGCTAGTCGCACCTTGTACGAGCAACGCTATATTGACGACCACAGGCAACACCCACGCTGTAACAAGGACTTTACAGCGAGGCACACCGACCTTGTCGAAAACACCACTCGCGCCAAGTTCTCATGTTTATTTGATGATCTTACAAGATGATTCACTCCAGCTCGGAAGCGACGTCCAACTCCCCCACACCGATCAGTCCCTTTTCGACTTACTCGCGCCTTAGCGAGGCCACCTCTGACGGTCAGTCTTGCATCACTTTTTTGTGAGTGGCATGACCAATGTTTTCGTCCATTCCTGTCTCTCTGTTGGCACTCTCGCACACTTGCACGTTGCATACATCCTGTCGCACGCCCAACACGACCTCTTGCCTATCGATCTCGACACTTTTGGTACACGTGGTGCTGCGCACCCCCCGCAGAAGCACCTGATCTCGGTGCCTTCAACTCCGTCTTTCGCGAATTCCAACACTTTCAAACCGGTCCTCCCCGCATCCTCCACGCGACTTACCCCACGGTGGCCATCCACGTGGACGACCACGACCACGGACTGGGCCTCGAGTTGGAACACGAACCCGCATCGGCGTCGCCGCGCTCCGCGTTACCGACAGACTCGGAAGCAAACGCAGGCTCGACGGTGTGGACGCAGGGGATCATTGCGTCGTATTTCGATCCGTCGGTGGCGAGCGTGCAGACGAGAAGCGCGCTGGACGATCGGTCGCGTGTCGCGGACAGCACGACGGACGACGAGGATGGGCGTGGGCGCCTTTCTGGAGTGAGCGGGGAGGACGAGGACGGGTTTGGTGGCAGTGGGAGCGGGGACGAGTCTGATTCGGAGACGGAGGGGGAGGGTGACACGCTTGCGTTCACCGTCGTGGGGTCCGTCGCATCCGACGCCGGGGCTGCAAGCCCTGATGGAACCGTGGCCGACCCGGAACATCCCACCCTGGGCACGATCGATAGCGTGATCGAGTTTTTGATGTCAGAGAGGGACAGGGTGCAAGCAGGTCGATTGGTGGAGAGAAAGGGGGTGCAACAGCATTATAGCTCGACGTCGGACGGTGGGGTGGGACGTGGACAAGATCTAGACGCACGGCGGGCGCGCAAGCGACGGCGGAAGAAACCAGTCAAGGCGATTCAGATATTGAAGCGCGTGGTGGATGCACCTGAGACGGTGTCCGAGACGGCGACAGCGCATGCGGAGGATGCAAGTGGCGATGCGGATCGCGATGACGGTGGTGTACCTGAGACTGAAGGCGACTCATCTTCGTCACTGGATAACGCGCACCACTATAAATCGACGCCGTCGACGCCTCCGCGGACGAACCGCATGCTTGTAAAACGTGACGTGTTGAAGCACAGCAAGTCGACACCGACACTCAAGGTCACGACGATACCCACTGATCCCCGGATATTGAAGCTGCGGTGTCTCGCACATAAACTGCGGCTCAGGTTCCCAGAGGACTGCGAGCGTATCACGACATTACTTACCGTTACCCAAGATTTCAGTGGCGGGGAGTCTGATTTCTCTGACCCTAGAGGGCCGGCTCCGCGTGCCAGGGATACCTTGATACACGTTTTCATCGATCAGTTGCGTATCGTTCTTTCCGTCACCTCGTGTGCCTGATCGCAGTCCGTGTGCACAGTTCAAACATACTCATTGGGCTTCTTACGCATCACAAGAAACATCGTTCGTCATCACGTGGGCCCAAACGTCTCTCGCATGCAGCGCTCGCACTCCTTCTCGAACGAGGTCGGCCGATTACGCGGAGATGCCTGGTGACTTCGTCGCCATTATACCAACCGATGAAATCGGCCGTTCAATTGGGTTACGATGTCCGGATATACGCACGCGTACCTGACAACGGGGACGTGCAGGACAGGCGACATCTTCACGCGCCTGACTCTGCCGCGTCGCGCCGCGCTAGCTGGCGGAAATCGGACGGGAATACCGTTTCTACCACACTATCGCCATCTCCAAAGACGCACGCACGAGGACACTCTGGTGGGAATATCTCGACGGATTCGGATCGTTTGACCGGGACTGGGAATGTGGGCGGCAGCACGAATGCGGTCGCAGGACCCTCTGGGACCACGACCACGACTCGGGTACGGTACCGAGAGCAAGGGGTGGACGAGCTGTTGCAGCTGAAATTGCACCAGGCGATCGCGGCGACAGACCCGCCGCCTCCGAATGCGACGATCGTGCTTGCCACTGGAGACGGAAACGTAGGTGAGTTCAACGAGGAGGGGTTCTTGGGACCTGTACGGTTGGCACTGCAGCGTGGGTGGAAGATCGAGTTGTATGCATGGGAGGAAGGGTTGAGCCGGGCATGGAGGAGGTCGTTTTCGGAAGGGCCGTGGAAAGAACGGTTCAAGATTATCAAGATGGAGGACTTTGCGGACGACTTGTTGGAGGTAGAAAGGGAGTAGTGTCACCGACATTTTACCCTTTTTCATTCGATGCTTTATGTGTCCGTTGTGTTTTTGGTTGTGACGTTTGAAATTCGCATCGTGACGCTCGATTTGCCCCGTGTTACGGTGTTGGGTTGTTGCACTATCAGATCACATCTTTGTGCCATACTGTCTATCTACATGTGGCCGTAATGGCATCGAAGGTTGCCAGAGCTCTGATTGGCTGGTGCCTGCCCAAAACGTTGTCTTTTGTAACGAGAATGTGCACTTTGTGCTCGCTTATGGCCGTATCGACTTTTAGATAGATTAAGTGAGCGCAGGCACGTATGGGCGATCGGAGCAAGATATTGCCGAGTGCCACCAACACTAGCGGTGGGTTAGGTTGAATCCCCGCACAAATCGATTATGCTTTTTAGGAACAAGCTCGACATGTGTCCGGCCAATTGCCGTTCGAGATCGGTGCGCACATGCGGTCCATCTTCTCAGGGCGAGTCGGTCCCGTTCGACCTGGCGACTTGTCTGGATGCAGGTGCGATGCGTGCGGCTCGTACGAAGAAGCGCTGCTTGGGGTAAGATCATGCCTGCGATCAGCTCCGCCGTGCCCGGCCAATAAATCTCGCTCAGAGTCGGACTTACGTGTTCGGTTCAAGCAAGCGCTCAACGCTGATCGCACAATGGACAACGGTTGGCTGGATACGGATTGCGCCACTCATTGGTCTGCATAAACAGAGCTAGCGGAATATATCCGCGGGATGCTGCGGGAGGTGCTCCCATGGGTATAGTCTTACGCCCCCTTGCCGCCATCATCATTCCGAAGCGAACAGCCGGCCTCACTTGCATGTCGTGACGTGTGTGGAGCGCGAGTCGCACATCCTTGGTAGTCATTCATTTCTACAGTCACGTGTGATGCTACACCAAGACAGCCGACGGGCGTAAAAAGGTGGCCTGCGCAATGAATCTTCCTTCTTCGTGCATCTTCCGATCCCCCCGTTGCATGCCTTTTGTTCGCCTGGATGGCCGTCTCCTCGTCGTTCTCCGCGGTGCTTCTCCTCGCCGCGCTCTCCTACGTCCTCTACCGTCGCCTGTGCAGACCGAAGCACCCTGCCCCACTCCCCCCGGGCCCGAAGCCACTCCCCGTCGTCGGAAATGTGACTGATCTCACCACGAAGGAGCTCTGGCTCTCCGCAGACAGATGGGCAAAGCAATACGGTCCGTCCTCTCCTCTCGCCACTCCCCGCCAGTTCACCTTTTCTGGGCTAGGTCCTGTCACATATCTCCACGTGTTTGGTCAGGGACTCGTGTTCTTGAACTCATCCGAAGTGGTGCTCGATCTGCTCGACAAACGTGGCGCAATATACTCCGACAAGCCCCGCCTCGTCATGCTCGGAGAGCTGTACGTCCCCCGCATAATAATGCATCTGTCCCCGAATCTCATCTCGACCGATCAGTTGCGGCTGTGAGAACATGGTGGCGTTCACACCCTACGGCGATCAGTCGCGTCGACAGCGGAGGCTGATGCAAGCCGCGTTTGGATCGTCCAACATCAAACAATACCATCCCTTACTCCGGCTTGAAACGAAGCCCTTTCTGAGAGGCCTTCTCGAAGATCCATCCAAGTTTCAGGATCACCTCCGGCGGTGAGCGCCACTGTCGTTGACTCGGCTCTCTTTCGGGTTTTTGACCTGGATCACGTGTCCAGTTACGCGGGCGGCTTGACGTTATTGGTCGTGTATGGGCATCGCGTCACCTCGACCGACGACGCCTTTCTCAAGCTCGCCGACGAGTGCGTCGGATTGCTCGCTAACCGTATCGCGTCGGGTGCCGGTATATGGCCCGTCGACGTCCTTCCTTGGTGTACGTGCCCCTCGGTGCGTGTGGGGCCCCATTGACGTGCGTTTGCCCAGTGAAATACCTGCCAGAGTGGCTTCCTGGCGCGGGGTTCAAACGTAACGCGGCCATCTGGAAAAAAAAGATCGAGGATTTCGTGGACAAACCGTACACGTTCGTTTTGAACGAAAGGGTAACCGCGACGTCTTGCGCGCGCATCGCTGATCGCTGATCACGTGCTCGGTTGGATAGCGCAAGGGGACCGCAAAGCCCTCGTTCGTGTCCACGGTGTTGGATGGCAAGGACGACAAGGACAAGGACAAGGATTCTGCGTTCGACGCCGAACAAGACTTTGACCTGAGGTGGACGGCAAACTCGATGTATGCTGGTACGTCGTCTCGTCGGCACCCATGACGTTACTCAACGACTCGGAAGCTAGCATGGACACGGTAGGCTCGAACCCATCGTGGCCTCTCCCCTCGAAAAATGACCTCGCTTGTAGAACATCACGATCATTTCTCATTTCATTCTCGCCATGGTGCAACATCCTGCAGCGCTCAGACGAGCCCAGGCAGAGATAGACAGGGTGGTTGGATCGAGTCGGTTACCCACCTTTGAAGATCGGCCGTCACTTCCGTATTGCAATGCTGTCTTTACAGAGTCGCTGAGGTGGAGTGTGCCTGTACCCCTGAGTAAGTCTTGGCGTGTCCGTCGCGCGACGGACCGATTGACGTGTCATGCAGGTCTCCCACACCGGTTGATGGAGGACGACGAGTACAACGGCGTGTTTATACCCAAAGGGTCGCTCGTACGTCCGTCTAGATTTATTCGCACATCGCGCTCATCCCTGTCGCAGGTATTCCCGAACATTTGGTGCGTGTATGCGTGAGACGAATACCTAGGCTCATCGGAACGCGCGATCAGGACGATTCTGCGTGACGACACACTTTTTCCGGATCCCCACGCGTTCAACCCGGATCGGTACATGCAACCAGCCGTCGATGAAGCGACGGAACGGCGCCGCGATCCGCGGGCTTATGTCTTTGGCTTTGGACGACGGTAAGCACGTCCTCGTTGCATCCCACACGCCCTGACGTCCGGCGTCATTTCATTCTCGTTCATGACGCAGCCGGTGTCCGGGGGCACATCTCGTCGAGTCATCGGCGTGGTTGCTCATCGTGTCCATGATGGCTACGCTCGACTTTGGCAAGGCGGTGGACGAACGTGGCGTAGAGATGGAGCCAGAGGTGGTCTTTGACAATTCCATCTTTCGGTGCGTATCATTGGTGTCGCGTCGCGTCGTGGACGTTAAACTGCGCACAGCATGCCAAACCCGTTCAAGTTGTCGATCCGACCACGGTCAGAGGGCGTGTTGCGCTCGTTGGCACAAGAGGTCGGTGTTTGAATTTGAACGATGGTGTGTTGGAATGTCGTCACCGACGCGGTTACGCTCTTTGCTCGCGTATTGTGTCCTAGCCTGCTGGTCTTTCTCTTAATGACCTCATGATTTCATGTTTGATCATATTCGAGAGTCACTTTGAGCGTACTTGAAACACGTTATCGAGGTGACGTTCGGGCGACGTCGGTATACCTCGTATGAGTCGCGCCGGAGCGTAAGGAAAATACTTTTGACATGCGCAAGAACCGAAAGGAAGCATAAACATACTGATCATGATCCGAAACGAGACGAGGTTTGGGGGAGAAGCACCTATTCGGGGGGAACCAATACACACGGCGCATCACTCGACAAAAGTGACGTGTCGTTGATTACGCCAAAATGTTTGCTAAACGTGCGCGAAAGTAAAAGGCGGTAACGAAAAGAACAAAGAGACGATTCTTTGTGCACACACGTCCAACGCGCCCACGTCCACGAGTTCCGATCGTATCCACGGGCGTCGGCGCACGCGCATCGCGGTCTCACGCGTTTTGGTAGTTTCCGGGTTGGACCCCCGGGGCGTGCTGTGGCGCCGGCGCCACGATGGACGACGACGCCTTTGGTGGGGGCGCGGGTGGCGCCCGGGCGACGTTGGCGCGTGGGGGGTCGTCGTCGACGACTTGGTAGCCGTCGCGACCGGCCGAAGTGAACCCGCCTGGCATGGACCATACTATGATGACGTGGCACGTCAGCAACGAATGGAATGGCATTCAGAGGACTTGCCGGTAGGACCGTTGATGTCGGCGCCGATACCCATGAATTGGGAGCCTCGTTGGCGGAGGGAGGCGACAAAGGTCAATGCGGTGGGGATCTGGGCGGAGGTGAGCGACAGCGCACCATGGCGCCCACGGAAATCGCACCTTGAGTAGCCACAAGAGGATGAAGAGGAGTCTGACGAGAGTGCCTTGTTCGTTGGTGAACACCCAGATGATGTCAAAGAAGATCGAGATGGACAAGATGCCGGTGAACTGGACGGGGCTGAGTGGTGGTACAAGTCAGGGCTTGCAAGGACGGGCAGGGCTTACGAGCCTGAGGGACTGGAGCGCATCGGTGGTCTCATGGACGAGGGCGCCGAACAAAAAGATGGGCAGGTTGTACGACGGCGTGGAGAACGGGCTGATGACGAAGGCGAGCGCCTAGAAACGACGAGTGGGCGGTCAGGACGCCACGAAAGAAATGTGGGTGCGTACGGAGCCGGTCAAGACGAGCTTTCCGGGGTCGAGGCCTTGCACAAAGTCTGCCATGGTCACTGAGCGTACTCGTCCGCAGTGTCGAGAAGAAACTTTGGTATGTAACAGCCACGAACGCTCACACGACTACGACACCATCCGATCGTGGCTAATAGGCACTACCGTACGTGTTTTTCTACCCTGCGAGTCTCATATCACCTCCGAGATGCAATACACCGTCCCAGAACACGGGTTCGAGATTTCGCGGACGCCGAAGGCTTCACCAGCTTTAGAAGGTCGTTCGTTCTTCCAGATGCCCTCTATCTCCTGCATGCATGGCCGAGCGGTTTCCGTGAGCGTGACGAGATGATGCATTACACTTGAAACGCCCGTCCGACCCATCCGCAGAAGTTGACGGAACGCACCCTGATGTCATTCCGTGCGTCATTTTCTTTGAAAATTGTTCTGCCGTAGGACGTGCCGGTGCGCTGCTTCTTCGAACCATGTCTCTCGTACCGGTGGTTCAGATGACGCAAAGGCCTTGACTCTCGAGGAAAAGGATACGGGACGCGTTTCGTTTCGTAGGGTAAATTTTTGGTCACCAGACTTGTGACGACATCTTCGAAGCCACCCGCCGTGAAGAGAAGTGGCCCGCGAGTCTTCTGGAAGTGTCGTATAGCCAAAAGTAAATACATATTCCAAGAGAACGTCCAGCACGATTGGCAGGGCTGGGGGGAACGTGATGTTCGTCGGTCCAGGCAGTGTCATCGCCGGTAATGACGGCGCGTGGATGACCAGGGCCACTTGGACACCCTGAAGGCTGAAGCAGCTCCAACGATCGAAATTGCGATCAAACCTCACCGGCACCTGTGAAAGCAGGTGTGCGCGACATTTCGCGATGTGCCCAACACACGTCGGCTGTAGATACAGGAACCGGGCCTCTTGGCTTGCCGTGCCGTCGGAATGGTGGAATGCCTCATGGCGAGGGTGAAACGACCAAGGCTTGGGTGTCTGCTCAGAGATAACGGGCAAGTAACAACGCACGGTAGGGAATAGGAAGGTGTGGTCGCGCCTGTTATGCCAGTGGGCCAGCCAGTCCGTACCCAAAGGTCATCCCAGCGAATCAGATGTCCGTTACACGCTTCATCGATGACAGCGATGGTTTCAGAGGCAAAGAGATACCAGTGTGGACGGTGCGGAGTCCGGTGTCAGCACTGGGTTGAGCGCCGTACTTTTACTAAGAAACTTAAATCGCATAGCATTCTGCCTACCAGCGCCCGTGAGCGCTGTCCGCGACGACGAACTCTACGACGACCGATACCCAGCAGTGGATACCCATCACGACGATCCGAATGTCATCCAACCAGGAATACTACCAGAATCACCCCCACAGCTACCCAAACCCACCGCCCTACAGCAACACCCTAGAGCAAGACCACGATCCCGTTCTCCCCGGTGGTGTTCAATGGAGTCCTAGCCAGATCGGAGTAAGCTTGAAAGAACGAGCAATGCCCAACGTCAGTCTCTCATGACACTCTGGATCCCATCACATTCGGGACGGTAGGACGATCGCAGTTTGATTGACCATCTTTTTCTGTCGTCTTCTTGTGTATACAGGTTCCGCAGCCTGCAGGGTGGACGCCAACAGACGACCAGCTTTTCATCAGGGAGTACGGCCCACCCGGAGATCATCACATGGTGCCCAACGTCGAGTTTATAAAGTCGCATTTCCTCAAGGAGGGCAAGTTGACAGAGAAGCAGGCCCTCCAGATCCTCTCCAAAGCAACATCGATTCTATCCCGCGAACCAAATCTAGTCAGCGTAGCGAGTCCTGTCACGAGTGAGCTTTTTTTTCCCTGTCTGCCTCTTGCTACAACTCGCTGATCGCGTGCCGTTCTCTATCTCGTCGTAGTATGTGGTGATATACACGGTCAATACGTGAGCCCTTGCCGATCATCGATACCTCACAGTTCGATTGACTGCCGCGTCCTTCCTCGTGGTTGTCGCAGTATGATCTCATGAAACTTTTCGAGATTGGTGGAAGCTTTTCAGACAGCTCGTATCTGTTCCTCGGCGATTATGTCGATCGGGGAAACTTCGGAATCGAGGTACGCATCTGTTCAATCCATGCTTCATTCGCCCACCAAAGCACATCTCGTACGACTCAGTGTGTGTTGTACCTCTACGCGCTCAAAATACAACGCCCCAAAGATATCACACTCCTTCGCGGAAATCACGAATGCCGCCACTTGACAGAATATTTCACTTTCAAGCGTGAATGTATGCATGTCCTCGCCAGATAACCCAGCGTCAGCTTATTGTGACGAGCGCCTTCTTCCTTGGTGCAGGTCTTCACAAATACTCTCAAGAAGTCTACGACGCTTGCCTAGAGTCGTTCAATGCACTACCCGTCTCTGCCCTCGTCGATAATCGCTTCTTTTGTGTTCATGGAGGGATTTCGCCGGAACTCGTCACACTGGATGACCTTAGACGAGTACGTGATCATGACCTCTTCACATTGTCATTCTAGGGTTGCACGTGGGCGTCTGATTGATATGACCACTTGCCCAGCTTGATCGTTTCCAGGAGCCCGGATCTAGTGGATTGCTGTGTGACTTGCTGTGGTCGGATCCAGTCGTGAATTTCGGATACGAACAGGATCCTTCCCAACATGCTCCTCTTCTACCTCCAGGCACAACATTCGAACACAATGCGACAAGAGGCTGTTCGTTTTATTATACGTACGTGCCCCATCCCTCGACTCTATATCTGTATCACAAACAGTGGCGTTACGGTGTGGAAGGTATGAGGCAGCCTGCAAATTCCTCGAACGGAACAATCTTCTTGGCATCGTGCGAGGGCACGAGGCTCAAGACGCAGGGTACGTACGTGTCATTTTCTTTCGGCTTCGTCTGCCAAGCGCGCTCCAGATACATGATGTATCGCAAGACGCCGACCAAGAAGTTCCCTTGCGTCATTACCGTTTTCAGTGCGCCTAATTACCTCGATGTATACCACAATCGCGGTGCCATCATCAAGTATGCAAACAAGAACATCACCATCAGACAATTTAACTCGAGTAGTCATCCGTATTGGCTGCCGAACTTTATGGACGGCTTTACTTGGAGTCTGCCGTTCGTTGGCGCCAAGAGTACGTCACTTTTTACACATCGACTTGATGAGTTCGTGGCCTAATTTGTGCTCGAACGTAACCAGTAACGGAGATGCTTCTGGCGATTCTCGCGACTTGCAGTCCAGAGGAGCTCGAAGACATGGAGGACGAAGACGACCTCGCCGTCGATCTGGCACTGCCTCCTTCGGAGATCGCGGACAGAAGGCAACAGATTAGAAACAAGATCTTAGCTGTCGGGAAGATGCAAAGGGTGTTCCAGCTGCTGAGGTGCGTCCCGGATATGACATCGGATACACTCGTTGGGAGTGACGAATCTCCCCACTTGATTTTCTCTGTGGCCCGACGGGCGGTTGACGCGACCCAATTTTCCCCTACAGAGAGGAAGCAGAGAACGTTTCCGAATTGTCCGCCATCCCAGTCGAAGATCACAGAGGTCCGGACATGCTGACTGCCCAAAACACGCAACATTATATTCGCACGTTTGCCGACGCGTTCGTGAACTTGCGCTCTTTTCTTGTGTTCTACGTTGGATTGACGTCTTGCATGCATATCCTCGGCACCCGTCCTGCCTCGCTCGTCACGGTATCTTCCTGCTGTCGCATCCTGAACCCCACAGGCGTCGCTCCGATATCGCCAACGAGCGTCTCCCCTTGTTCGAGCCCACCGACACCAATTATCCGGTCATCCCCGCCCCGAGCATGCGTCGCCGTGGCTCAAACGACCTCGAAGAACTCGGCATGGAGATTCGCAGGTTGGAAGAAGAGGTGGATAGCGACGATGCGGTTGTGCACACAGTGCCGCCACAGAGGCGGACTTCAGACCGGGTCGTGGAGACGACGAGGAGGGTGACGACGACGAGGACGTCGTCCAAGAGGTACGACAGGTACGAAGGTCCGTGATCGAAAGGGATCCGGTCGGAACGGTGTACGCGTGCCGATGCGTTGTATGAATAGTCGTACTCGTCGTTCGACTGGGGTTTTGTTGCGTCGGTTGGCCCTCACACCGTACTCCTTCGATAGAACGATGCTCCGATATTTTTTTTGTCTTGATTATTGCAATCATGTCCGAGGTACGGACATGTCGTCCAAAATGCCCCAAACCACCCACCACCTGCGTTAGATGAGACATGACGCGTGAGTTCAGGACCGCTGAGCAGGGCATATTTGAACATGATCACAGGTGCCATCAGGCTTACAAAGTGAATTGTGTGCAAGTGGAAAATAAATACATTAGGTAGTGGTAGTACTGTAGCCGTTGCGTGTGCGCGTTTGTCTGCCTCAGTTAAATGCGTCCGGAGGCGTGTATTGGGCGTAAGTATCTGCCGATTACCATCACTCTGACTACTGTGTTGCGCGTCATCACTGCCAGTTCGGCGAAGACGAGCCCCGCCAGTTGCACACTCTGCCAGGCTCGCTCGCTTACACTCCGATTGCAACCACCACCATCATCGGGTATTCACTGGCATAGACGACTTGGAAGCCCGTGGGTACTCTCTACGTTCAAGTTGCGTGTGCCGCGTTGCCCCATGGGCCATACGCTTGTCTTACCGGACACTCCGAGTATGAGCGTCAAAATGCGCGCTGATGTGCTATTTTTTGTGCATTTTGACACCCATACTGTGAGTGGGGAGTGCTTCGCAGTCCTCATGCTGTACAACGAAACGGAGATTTCAAAGGCTTTTTCTTTCGCCAGCACAGCGGTACCAGAGAACGCGAGCATAGCAAGTGTCATGTGTGCCATTGCATGCATTTCCGTCGCCACTCATCTTGCAAGTTGCTCCGAGCTGCAAGGTCGCACCAGGGGTAAGACACTCGACCTATTGCAAGTCCGCCAGCCAGCCAGATGCTCTTTCCCCCCTGATTCTCCGACACTAAGTCTGTCGGCCCGAAGGGAAGCGTTCGTTTCGGGAAATCGTCGAGTGACCAGCCTGCTACCTCAAGTTAAGACGAAATACCCCTCTGAGCGCCATAACCTGTTTCACTGATTCACGATTTACGAGCAGATCTTGAAGCAGATCCAGGCGTTCCGATTCCTCGCCCGACTGAGCCAGCCGTTTGATGCGCTGTTGTTTACACCGAATCGAAAGAACGCGATGGAGTATAGAAATATGGCTGTGGAGAGCCTCGGAGCGAGATCACTGTTCGAGCAGAGGAAGTGACGCCGTTTATTGTGTTCCATTCAGAGATGAATATTTGAATGCCAGTGAGCGTTTGACGAGAATACTGTAGTTCGTGTGACCTAAGCGCTCAAGCGCTCACACTCAAGTACATACTTCACCGGTGCACCAGCCGCAACGATGCGGTGTCCACGATCAAAGTAACCGTCAACCATCGTAAGGCTGCATTCCCTGCTTTAGCCATATAGATGAAAGCATCTCAACAGATGATGCACCACACTGACACGGTGACCACAATCGAAGCCACTTCTTGACAATCTTACATGCATACATCGTATCGAATGACGTTCCGTATCTCATATTATCGAGGGATGAAAAAGGTGGTACGTAAATTGATGGAAAGGAAGAATATCAGACCTCATTTCCCGACAACTGCCCTCTTCAAAGCGACGAGAGGAGACACGCCTAGCCCAACCACGCCAGAGACCAAGCCTCCGATAGCTCCAGCATTACTTTCTCCTTCCTCCGCCCAATCATTGGCGACTGAGCCCATATCATGGAAAAACCGACCAAACACTCCGCGGTTGGCATAATTTTCGGCTTCGAGCTTCTGGGCCTCAATCTCTGAGATCTGTTGTTGTAGCATCGCCGCATTATACTCAGCTTCTGCTGCAAGCCGTTCCATATCTTGTTGCCTTCTTCGAGCTTCCTCCTCCTCCCTCTTCTTCATCAAGGCATTCTTCGCATTCCTACGCTGCTGCTTATCGACGAGGTCTTTCTGACGCTGTTTCTCAGCACGTTCGAGCTGGTCGCGTAATCCCTGGGCATCCTTTACTGCCTGCGCACGTTCTTGCTGCAACTTCGCACTCTCCTGGTCGAACAGGGTCTTCCAGCGCTTTAATTCTTCCTGCGCCATCTTTTGCTCGTTGCGTAGCGTGTCGATCGTCATACCCAACCGCATCTGGTCCTCCTGGGCACGCTTGACCTTCTTCTCTAGGGCTTTGCGCTCAGCGTCCAGCTCGGCTCGCAAGGCCACGTCGCGAACTCGGGCAGCTTCCTCCATCTCGCTCTTCAGGGCCGCTAGCTCCTCAGCATGCTTCTTCTTCAGATCCTCGATGTCTTTGTTGATAATGCGACCAGCGTCTGTGTCGCCCAATGCCTTTCCATTTGCGACGTCGTCCTGGAGCTGAGTGCTGACTGCTTTGAGGGGGATAAGCGCGGCCATAATTGACTGCGCAGACGGCGCGTTGTTAGAATGGCGGACCATTTGTGCTCCAGATGAGATGAGGGGTTGGAAGGCGCCTTGCTTCAGTTGTTCCTCTCGTTCAGGGCCCTCATCCCCGATAACACGATCCCAGTTGGTGGTGACGATACGAACGTTACGAAGGCTCTTCTCTCCACACAGAGCTTGGAACATCCGGAGGTTCTTCTTGGCAAGACCACCCACGCGAGGGTCAGAGATACGGTGCATGTAGATGATTCCATTCAGTTTCTTCCCCTGCCTATAGGTTTATATTCGTCACAAGGTTAGGAAACACGAGATTGAACGCACTTACTCTTTCTCCGGTTGCAGGAAGTCTATGATTTTCTGTAGGATATCGGTGTCCGTGACTCCCTCTCGGGAATCGTCAAAGCCAGGGGTGTCAATTAGCATGACGGGACGGCCAGTTTTCGGGTCCGTGTAGTGAGCGGTCTGGACCTCGGATGTCTGGGATTCGGGGTTATGGCCAATGCGAATTCTAGCATCGTTGGTGAGATGTTGGATGAACTATGGGAGGCGAAACATGAGGCAAAGCTAGACGAAGTTGTGAGGCACGCACAGTAGATTTTCCTAGAATTCGGAGAGAAAAATAAACTCGCATGCACACATGTACGTAGTGGCGAAGTGTACGCACCGGTGCCAGTAGCACCCATGATTCTGCGATTTTTGTAAGCTCCACAGGCACTACCATGACGGTCAAGGGTTCATGTACGTACGCGACTTTGACTTGACCGTCGTTGGACATAGCTAGAAGATATTGAGAAATGGGAGATAGTACGAATTGAAGGCAAGCTGATCACTCTGACTTTTTTCCGCTCCTTTATCCCACCCACGAGACGCCGTATACGTCACGGTCCAGACGTTTGCGGAAGCATCATACTCCAAGATGGGCTGGCAGTTCGGAGCGTGCCGTAGGGTTCGTCCAAGTCAGATCGGGCTGGCATGCAGATGGTGGCTGACTAAAAGCGAAACGTGCTCGCGTTCTCTTGAACTTTATAAAGCCATTCTAGTCCGTCGAAGTGATGTCAGGGTAGAGATACGATCGAATACAAGGGAACAATCACAAGAAGCATGCGCAACTCAGCCTGAGTCTCATGTTCATCTGCTCGATCTCTATATCGCTAGCCACAATTTTCTGATCATCGATGTGATTTGGAATTCAGTGCAGTCTGTGCTCAGCGCCTAACCCTGGTAGAAAAGTGGGGTCTGGTTGGAAATTAGAGATAGCTCATCTTATACCCTTTGCCCCGTCCTCTCAGGACACATGTGGTCCTAGTTTGCTTTGCATAGACGGTATTGCGGAGGGTAATTCTCTATTCGAGCAGACTTTATTCCCAAAGTCAGGTGTCACAGAGGGAACCATATTTGAGT
>JBBPLQ010000147.1:0-46956 GCA_038089855.1 Royoungia palumana
ACAAGGGAGCAAGATCGCTCACCGTGCGATACGGCTACTTCAAGACCAATATAGATGTGTCATACACATCATGGAAAGCCTAGAATGGTCAGGTAAATGGTCAGCACACTCCCGACATGAGTAGGACGCACCAGAAGTCAAGCAGAGCAGTGCGTGCACAGATTGCAAGACTCAGACGCGAATTCCATATATGGACATCGCTCTGCCGGATGTGCAATCCTTCGCACGGCTTCAGGGCTTCTGGGGCTCGGCTCGGCTCGGCTCAGGCTTCTCAAAATGGCAAGCCGAGCTCTGAGCCCCACCAAGCCCCTAATGCGGCCCGGCTCGGCCAGGCTTTTTGGGGCTCGGCTTGGCCGGCTCACGGCTTTCAGGCCGGGCCGCGGAATCACTAGTTGGCTCTCATGAGCTTCATTTTACTCTATATGGCAATACTGTTGTCGATCCGGAAAGGGCTCATTGACATACCTGGGACCAGGTATAACCTTTGGCCGGTGGGTATACTACATATACAAGCTTACCGAATCGACCTCTAGATCGTCAGACTGATCTTCACCCCTGCGGTGTACGGATTCAGCGTTCAGGGGACGCATCTCAAGATCGAGCAGAATAGCGAGTTGCTTATCGGGGCAGCCTTTTAGGGACTCGCATCCGATGTTTGGTGTCATCGCTGAGGCAAATCGCCTCGATGCGTTGAGTTGCGTTTCGCATTATTCACCTCGTCACAGCAGTATTTGCAACTGCGGGTAGAGTCTCACCAAACCGTGCTACTCTATGCACTCACAAGCTTTGGTCTGTCGGTGCCGGTGGGAACTTGCCCGTGGACTTGGCGGTGTTTCTTGGTGAGTCCGGCCACATTCGTTTCGCTTGCGTAAACCGACCAACCTTCTTGCCACAGTTTATCTCATCAGTACTGGCTTGCCGTCTTCTCTATCTGGTGGGCTTTTGGACAGTTATTAACATCTCTAGTATGTGGAGATCCTTTCTCCAAGCGCACTCTATCATGAAATTAAGTAACGTTCGAATAGGTCTCATGTCCTATTACTCGTATTACTCGTGCACTGGGCCTGCAGCCCTCTATCGCCGACGATTCGCCGTGTTCAGGCTGGCGCTATTTCCTTTATTTCGTGGGCAGTCTCATGGTGGTCTTATGATCCCTCCGATCCTTCGTATCTTGCCTTCACAAAGGTCCGAAATCTCTCATGAGTCGTGGCAAGGGCGAAGCGGCAGTTGGAATCATTCACAGGGCTGCGACTGTTAATGAAAAGACAAGCTCCCTCAAAAAAGAGTATTTCAAAAGCGCCGAGAGACTTGCAGCAACGTCGTCCGAGAGAATGGTCACGATAGATGTTTCAGCTATGGGTGCTGTAAAGAGGAAGCTTGCGAAGTTCGATTCGCGCCATGTTGATCCGCTGTTCGCTACTCCGAGGGAAGCTAACGTATTCGACCACCTTGTTGGTCCTTTTGTGGGGTAAGCTATTACAGTCGACGCTTGTTTCGGTTGAAAAACTCATCTTCATCGATACAGCGCTCATCGGTCTTGTTTTGCCCCAGGCAAGTGATACTGCGTTCGCTTATACTTGATGCTTAGCTTTTGTTCTCCTTAGGTACAATGACTTTATAACATATCTGTGAGTCATCAAATTCATGTTTCGGAGCGCAGCACAGCTAACAGGTTCCCGCCAGCCTCCAAACCAGGGGTACCCATTTCGGCGATACTTCCGTATATGAGATCGACAGTAACATGAGCTCGGTACTGACTCTACTTACAGGACATTATCGCTAAGGTGGATGCATACAGTTATAATAGCAACGTCATGTACGGCGTGTCGTACGCGGCTTCGCCTGAGTTGTTCCCTACAAATGCTCGAGGGACAGGAGATGCCACCGTCGATAGTTCAAATCGTATATTTGGTGTCATGGTGAGTTGCCCACTCGTCGATCGTCCATGCAAGTTGGTCTCGACGCTAAACTGGTTTCCTAAGATCCCTTCATTGCGCTGTCGCTAACTTGCACACGTCTGTCCCGATCTGGATTGCTGGTGCGATATTCCTCGCCGTGGACTGATTGCGTTGTTGTTGCCGTATGATCTCCGCAGGAAGTCTGAAATTTGCAAATTTCCCCGGATGAATTTGGGACCTGTGGTCTGTGGTATGGGTTTTATTAGTGTGTCGAGTACTAGCTCTTCCGAGTTTGGGCTTATGGAATCTTGGTAACGGATGCCAGTGAACGATCATGATCATGTACTAAGAGCGTAACAAAGATGATCCAAACATCGTCATCGATATCCAGGATCATGGGGTTCGTGCCACGACAGACATTATGTTCAGTAAAGTGACATACCTTCCCCGGGCTCATCGACGCCGAGTCTCATTAGCGGCTTAGAGAATGCAGAAATCGAAAAAAAAGGGAG
Organism: Royoungia palumana; assembly: GCA_038089855.1. Taxonomy (NCBI): domain Eukaryota; kingdom Fungi; phylum Basidiomycota; class Agaricomycetes; order Boletales; family Boletaceae; genus Royoungia; species Royoungia palumana. The sequence goes on from JBBPLQ010000147.1 coordinate 2,411, forward strand.
ACTCCGGAGGGCTTGTTAACCGGAACGCCGGATCCACAAGCCTCGCGGGTGGGGGTTCTGTGACGTGCCCCAGCCGCTTGCTGGCAGGACACCACGAGTTCTCAATGTCCGCTGCTGATATATGATAACAGAATTCTCGCGCCATGACCCTGCAACCGAGTAAACCCACTGATCACGTCATAATTTTAGGATTATCCCATCATATCGCTCGCATGGTCCGCGCGAGAAAAAGGCTAACCACGGCACATATAAATGGCGCGAAGCCGGGTCCCACACAGTTAGCACGCGGTCTGCACAAACGTCGATACCTTTCCTCTTCTTTGCCATGTCCTCAGAAGAAGGTAAACTCGACAGCGAGCAAAAAGGCCGTCTTGCAGAACAGAGCGTCTTTCGAGCGGACAACCATGACGTCTACGATGAGCCCACCGTCGATCCGGTCTACCAAGCAAAGGCCCAGATCCTCAATGAGGCACTGCAAGAGATTGGCATGGGAAAGTACCAGGCGAGTCCTTCAGCTTTCCACTGACTGTAGCATTATCTTGGTGTTTTGATTGACGTTGTGTCTTTTAAGTGGTTCTTGTTCGTCGTCGCTGGGTTCGGTTGGCTATCGTGAGTGTCCCGTGCATTTTGTCGTAGGAACAGGTCGTTGATACGGACGGCCAGGGATAACCTTTGGCCGGTGAGTTGGTACTGTGGTCACGGATGTGTACTGAGTGACAGTTCTAGATCGTCACGGGTCTGATCCTTACTCCTGTGGTGTACGAGTTCAACGTAGAAGGGCCGTACCTCAAGCTAGCGCAGAACATCGGGTTGCTTGTCGGAGCTGCCTTTTGGGGCGTTGAGTCGGATGTTTGGGGTCGTCGGTGAGGTCTATTTGTGTTAGTGAATCGTATGTTGTCTAACGTTTACCAAGCTGGGCATTCAACTTGACACTCCTCATCGCGGGAGTATTCGCGACTGCAGCTGGAGCTTCCCCCGACTATATCACCCTCTGCTCGCTCGCAGCGGTCTGGTCGATCGGTGTCGGTGGAAATTTGCCAGTGGACTCGGCGGTATTTCTTGGTTAGTATGGCCACCTTTTTACTTCACCTGAGCAAACTGACCCTCTTCCCCAGAGTTTGTTCCTGCATCTCACCAGTACCTGCTCACCGTGCTTTCTATCTGGTGGGCTTTTGGGCAGCTATTGGGAAGCCTGGTACGTGATTGTCTTGTCTCCGAGCGGATTTACGTCATGTATCACCCACTTAGGTCGCTTGGCCACTCATATCCGATTTCTCGTGCCCTGGTCCTCCAACCCCTTGTCCCGCTTCTTCTAATCAAGGCTGGCGCTATTTTCTTTATACCATGGGCGGTCTCATGCTGGTCCTGTGGATTCTTCGATTCTTCGTGTTCCATCTTTACGAAAGTCCCAAATACCTCATGGGTCGGGGCAAGGATGAAGCAGCAGTCGACATTGTTCACAAAGTCGCCGCCTACAATGGAAAGACGAGTTCTCTCACTGTGGATCAGCTCAAAAGCGCCGAAGGGCTTGCTAGAGATTTGCCCGAAACGGAAGCCGTGATGGACGTGTCTGCGATGGGTGCTGTCAGACGAAGGCTTGCGGTATTTGATTCGAGCCACGTCAAGCCCTTGTTTGCAACTCGGAAGTTGGCATACTCAACTAGCTTACTGATTGTTTTGTGGGGTGAGCTATCATGTTCTACATCACGTCTGCGGCTGAAGACGAATCACCATCCGAAGCGCTCATCGGTCTTGCTTTTCCATTGTAAGTTCAAGTACGTCCGTAACATGCTCAACACTCAGCTTCTCTTAGGTACAATGGCTTCGTAACATACTAGTACGTTACTCATGTTCCGGAACGCAGTACGACTAACCGAATCTCTTCCAGCCTCCAAACCAGGGGAGCCGATTTTGGCGACAGCTCCGTTTATATCACATACCGTAACGTGAGCTGTCTCGCGGACACGTATCAGTCAAGGTACTGACTTGAGTGCCAGCAAATCATTCTGAGCGTGATCGGTATCCCCGGCGCGCTGATGGCAGGTTATTGTGTCGAGTTGCCGATCCTCGGACGCCGTGGGACGCTTTCGATATTTACAAGTATGTTCCTTACCAGGGGGGTCCAGTTACTTTCACTGAATAAACTCTTATAGTTCTCACGGGTGTGTTCATTCTTGCATCGACGACGGCACGCACGTCGGACGCATTGCTGGGGTGGAATTGTGCATACAGTTTCACAAGCAACGTCATGTATGGTGTATTGTACGCCATCTCACCTGAGTTGTTCCCTACAAAAGACAGAGGCACAGGGAACGCCATCGTTGCGAGCGCAAACCGTGTATTCGGTATCATGGTGAGTAGATCAATCAATCATGATACATGACGAGTGACGTCTGAAACCAAAATTGCCTGCCTAGGCACCCATCATCGCCCTGTACGCCAACTTGAATACGTCCGTGCCGATCTGGATCTCTGGGGCGATATTCCTTATTGCTGGATTGATCGCTCTACTGTTACCATTCGATCCCCGCGGAAAAGCGTCTCTGTAGTTTGCAACTTTTCTTGATGCCCTCGTAATCACCATTTTGAATCTCATTGGACCTTGATGGGAATCTATAAATTATAATCACGTGCCAATCGACCAGCTCATCGCCGCCGACATTCAAGAGGGTCTTCATCGAGTTCCGTGCGCCGACCGCGGTGAGCCACCCAGGCTTTCACCATCCACCCTGCGAGTGCGGTCCATATTCACCGTCACTTCGAATTCAACAATCAGAAACACAATAGACTGGAAAAGGTACCGTGCCTACGGAAACGCACTTTATTTGGACCGACCTATATTTGAAACTTGAACGATCACGGGTTTCGCTGACGGTTCAACGAGGTCAGTATCTTGTTCTTGCGTTGTCTGGTTAGCATAGCACGTCTAACTGTTCACTGCCGCTATCCTGGTATTCTCGAGATCGAGTATCCCGTGCAACACACTCAATGACCAGACTGCGCTAGGCTCGCCGCGAAGGACGCATGGATGACGCTTGAGCTGCTGTCGACCTCTTGCGGAAGAAATTAAATTCCATTGCATCTCTGATCCAATGTCTTCCGAGGGATCCGGCGCATTGACATACCGAGAACCATCCAGATTGGCAGCGATTCTGGTTCGTTTTGCCCTATCCTCCGACCGTGTACATGTTAACTTGGGTCTAACATCAGAGAGATGATCGCAACCGCTCGCGTCGCGTCCCCACTTGTGTTGCAAAATTGCAGGAATCTGCTAGACCCCCCCTCAGCCCAACTGCTCCTTCTCCCCTTCTCTCCTCGTGTACCAATTTTCGCATTGCTTCCTCACTGCGTGCATTACAGATAGCCACTTGTCCAATTCACGCCAACCTTCCAAGTCCCCCTCGGATATATCGGTCCTGTTAGCCCACGGCCTGTAGAAGGTGTTCATCCTAGGACAAACATCGCTCAAAAAGGCTGCGATCGCGGCTGGGTGTCGGATCCTCGATCCCCAAAGGTTGACACTCATGGCTTGAGTGGTGATCCCATTCCCCAGGCGTGAGGTTGGAATCTGCGCCTGATCAATCTCCGTGAAGTCCACTGCAAGTGCAAAGTAGACGAGCGCAGGGCAGCGGGAGAAGAGTTTGAGAAGCCCGTGATGGGTAACACCCGACTTGATCCCCCAGGTAGCTTCCACATTCAGGGCGAAATGGGTTAGCTTAGGCCACCGTCTCGCCAACGTGTCGATGGCGTCGTCGTCGAAAGAAATGTTGCACTGTACATCCAGTCGAAAGGAGACCACGTTAGGAAATGCGAGAAGTGGCTGGAATGTGGATAGAGACATTTGTTGACGCTCAACACTGGGCAGCCGGTGCTTGACAAACTCTATCAATGAAATTTGAGAGAGTTGCTCCGAGTCACAAGCTTTGGCTAGCGCAATGCAAAATAGATAAATCACGTCGGGGGTAGGCGTATCTATCATCTGGAATGACACGCTTCGCAGATTGAGTCGTATGGGTTCTAACAGTGATATAAAGGTCGATAATCTGGTAAGTTGTAGCGTCAAGGACTCGAGAGATGCGAAAGCGGATGGTGTTAGGCAGGATGCGATCTTCTCCACCTGCGAATCATCTTGATCCACCAACGAGAGGTCTATCAAGGAGGGAAGCCGGGAGAAATGGAGGATAGCGGCTGCGTCGAGTGTTGGGCATTCGAGAGACTCCAATGAATGCAAACAAGAGACTGCTTTAGACATTATTGATATCTTCTGGCCGTCAGAGCCCGTCAGCATGTCCGAGTCGGTAGCGTAAGCGCAGACACGTTTCAACGATGCGCACCTGCAAGCAAACTGCTGCGATGTTATGGATAAATACAAGGGGGAACATGGGAATGTAACCTCGACCAGGGTTGGGGTGAGTAACATCTGTAAGAGTGGCGTGTGCTCGCACTCGAAGTAATCCTCGGTCCAGTGAAGGGCTTGGAGTTTGGGGACAAGCGGAGCGTAGCTTGGGGGTTGTGATAACGCAAAGATGACATTTTCACCGAGTCGGATACTGTCGCAGTGAGGGTAACATTCGAAAGCAGACAACGTCCGGACTCGAGACGAATATCTGAAAAACGTTTCCCAGTCGCTGGGTGACATGTCTCGTTTGAATCTCTGTTCCGAATCGGTGAGCAATGTGAGTGACGCTGTACCAACGTACACATGCCACAGTTGAATCGAAAATTTCCCATAGGTCTGTTGGAAGACACTGAATGAGATGCACAATCGAATCAATGTCCGCCCACAAGACATTGAGGGCAGTATCGTTGAAGATCCGACAGGTGCGAGCGAGTCCCGCTAATGTCGTCTCGCCGTCATCATTGAGGACTTCGCGAAAGATGGCTCGCTGCACCTCGGCAATGTTCAAGCATCGGTGCATCGGCGCCGCCTCTTGTGTACTTCAAGTTACTGGCTCAAGACGAACTTCGGAATATTCGAAATTTCACACGCAACGTTACCAACTTACGCTGGAATTATGAGAAATCATCTGCTCACCAAAACTTCCTGCACTCGTTGTCATCTCTTCTGGTCCCCGTCTTCCTCCTCCATCCAGCTTTCCAGCTCCAGCCATATGCCAAAGTGACGTGACCCACATTAATCTGAGGCAGGCATCACTCAAAAAGGCTGCGATCGAGGGTGGATACTCGATCTCGGATGAGCCAAAGTTAGCTCTCTGACAATGGGTCGTGATCCTATTGCCTAGCCGCATCCACGAAATCGACTTGAGTGGTATATCAACCTCATTAAAATCTACGGCAAGGCAAAGTCGGTGAGCACAGGGCAGCGGGAGAGAAGTATGACCGGCCCCGGTATGTCACCCTCGACATTTCACATCGAGTGTGAACGATGCTATGGTAGGGAGTATAAGAAGTGGTTCTAATGCCGAGAGGGAAATTTGTGGATGATTTTAGTCCCCCGAATCACAAGACTCCGTGGCCAACCGGATGTCAGTAAGCCATTCTGAATCGCAAGCATTGACCAGGGAAGAGAAGAAGGGACAGGCGCGTCTAGGGTAGGTGGTATATCCAACACGAATACCAATCGCGGCCTGAAGCGGACTAGGTCTCCAACTGCAAATTATTTCGGGGCTGCCCGGAGAGTTTAGCCGAAGAGGAGAATTTGGAGAGGCCAAGGACCGCAACTTCGTCGAGTGCAGGACATTTGAACGAATCCAGAGAACACGGATACTTCAATAACGTCCTTCGGTCTCCACAGGTTGGCTGGGGGTGTTGTTATTCGTGCGTGAAGAAATTCTGGATCATTTCTCCGCGTTCTTTGCGTGGAAGCCGGTTTTCGCGAAATATATAAAATGGTTGTTCCCTCTCAGGCTCATGTATAGTGACGCGATCGATTTACGGCAGGGTTGACATCCAGTGGTGGACAAAAGACTGAACGATCATAGATACATTCCGAGTGTCTCCGAAAACGTCAGACTGAGTTAGGACTCGCGTCAAATCACACATGAAAGAATGGATGGATGCGTGGAGGAAAGAAGAGAGGAAGTGAAGCTCAACGCAAAGGGTAAGACTTAATAATCTTTGGCAGATCTCACTGCAGCCACCACACAATGTCTCAGCGCCACGCACGTCAAGTCGTCACTGCTCGCTACAACCTCAGAGGCCCGCTTAAATGAGCTTATGTAGTGTGTTATCTAACGCGTGAATCATTGACTGTCCTTCAGGAGCTCGCTGATGGGCCCTCTATAAAATGGGGCGTTATCATCTGAGGTCTACTCGGGCTGTCGTTCTCATCATCTCGCAATGGATACTTCAGTTTTGTGCTCCATTGCTTTCGGGTGCTTCCTGGTAATCTGCCTTTGGGGACGGTGTTTTGGCAGTTCGAAATCTTCTCTCCCATTACCCCCTGGGCCTCCTGGATTACCGTGGATCGGAAATGTCATCGGAATAAACACGAAGGCGCCTTGGTTGACATACCGTGAATGGGCAAAGGCATATGGTACGGAATGGCATGCTAAGAAATTGATCATGTTCCAATTGTCATAGGTGATATCGTATATTCACGCCTTTTGGGAAAGGACATCATCATCATCAACTCGGAAAAGACCGCAGAGGAGCTACTTCATTCCTCTAACGGTTCGGATCGTCCATACTTTATCACCAGCAATTTGTATGCTCTACTGTTCGCATGTCTGAGGCGACCTTGATGATCTGTTTAGGTGTGGAATAGGTTTCAATACGGCTCTGTTGCCTTATGGCGACATTTGGCGACTCCACAGACGCTTTTTTCACCAGACCTTTGGACTCCATGCTGCACCGAGGTTTCTGTCCTTTCAACATGCTAAGTCGTGTCAACTCCTCAAAAGGTTGTTCGTGGATCCAGAACAACTCGATAAACACGTGTTCGAGTGCGTGTTTCGGGTTGGAAGGGACATTTAGCTGATCTGGAGCTAGATATACGGCCTCAATTATTCTTCAGAGCACATATGATTACGATCCTCCGTCTCAACATGATGATCTTTTCAAACTCGTCACGAAGGTGCAAGAGGTTGCGATATCCGTAGTGCGTCCAGATACTGCGATCATTGTCGAGACCTTCCCAATGCGTGAGTGTATTGCATGTCACATTGATTCCCTGGTATCACTCATTCCACTAGTGTTGAACCTCCCAACATGGTTCCCAGGCATGTCGTTCAAAGCAGAGATGACGGCTTCGCACAAGCTTGCCAAGTATTATGTCGAAACAGCATTTGATTATGCATTGCAAAGGGTGGTAAGACCCCGCTATGCTTGTCCTCATGAACGTACCTATTCAATGCTCTTGTGAAGCGGAGCCACCGCGACGCAATGTCTATGGTACACGATGCGTTGCTGAACATGGAAGACACAGAAAGAGAACCGGATGAAATATGGATGAGAACATTGAAGGACGCTGGTGCGACAGCATTTCTAGGTGCACATCATCTTGTTAATTTGATTTGATATTTCTTCTTACTCATTCACCTCTCCAATTTCCAGCTGCTTCAGAGACGGTAAGGAATGCTACATATTTGTGGTGATTTTATGCCCAAGCTCATCATACCATGCGCTATCTAGTCTCACGCTGTCTTGATGGTATTTTTCTTGACGATGATGCTGAACCCAGTAGCACAGGAAAAGGCCCAAGCACAAATCGACATCGTCGTGGGAAATGCTCGATTACCGACGATAGAAGATCGCCCTTCGTTGCCCTATATAGATGCCATATATCGGGAAACCCTACGGTATCATCCTGTGATCCCATTGTGTAAGTGGTTCTGCACAGGCCTTTGCTAACTCCCCGTCGATGATCCGGTCGAACCATCCAGCTTTACCCCATGCGGCCGTGGACGAGGACTTGTACAATGGATTCCGCATCCCAAAGGGTGATTCGTTTTTTCTTAGGCAATAAATGACTAACGTTGGCCCTCTCTTCGCAGGCGCCATGCTCGTGCCAAACCTATGGTCAGTAATACTCTACCGTCCATCCTTTGGATCTACGTCGATCCCAATTTGTCGATGATCACAATAGGGCTATGGCCCATGATGAAACCAGGTACCCAGACCCAGACGCATTCATTCCCGAGCGCTGGATTAACGACGATGGTTCCCTCAAACCAAATACCACCGATCACCTTGCCTTCGGCTTCGGTCGACGTATGTGCGTCGGACGTCACTTTGCTGAGGCCTCAGTATGGACCGCGATAGTCCGGGTCTTGGCAGTCTTCAAGATCCTCAAGCCTCTTGATGAGACAGGATGTGAAGTCACCATTGATCCAGCTTTTACAAGCGGGTTTGCCATGTACGAATAGAAGACAGCGGGTTGTTTACGTCCTCGACTGATTGATTCCTCGCTTTGCAGACGACCTGTTCCGTTCCCGTGTAGGATCGTGCCGAAAGTACCACAGATGGATATAGATATGTTGGAACAGTGGATTGGCGTGAGCAACGAGTAGTTTGAATCCGCACTGACGAGGCAGGCGGTGTTGAATGACACGGCCTCGCCTTGAAAGCCCTAACGCCGGACTAGTATATATGTATGGTTGACATTTTTGTCTTACACGATGTTCCACTCATGTGTGTTCTCCTCTACCTCTTTGGTTGACGCTGTCTGGTTTTTTTTGATACATGGTTATTTGCCCCCATCTTGTACCACGTAATCGCCGATATAGAACACCTGTCAGAAGGTTGCTTATTTTGAATCTTATCCGACGTTGATGGCCATTTATCTTATCTGACTGACTAAGCATATAATCATAACTCAGTACTACCACCATCGTTGACCAGCTCATCGCCGGCAACATCCAGAATGGAGTTCGTACCGGAGCCTGCTATCCATCGAGTCCTGTGCGCTGACTGCGGTAAGAAACTCTCGCCATCGATCCCCCGAGTCAGTCCATATTCATACTACTTCGACGATTAGGAACACCGATCGAGCCCAACTCGGCCAATCTATGTGTCGCTTGCCTACGGAACAGGTAGGCACACATGCTCTCGAATATCACACGACGGGCTGACGTGCGATTTACCCCAGCGTGGACATCACGGAAGGGATCCCTAAACAATGTGCGTCCACCTTGCGAGCTTGTCCCATCTGACAACCTAGCTCACCGACATCCAGCATCCGTCTCGTTCTGCCGCAACTGCGAGCGATTTTTATCTCCGCCCTCGGCATGGGCGCTCGCGCGCCCGGAATCACAAGAGTTGCTGGCGCTTTGTTTGAAACGGCTCAAGGGACTGAACAAGGTGCGCCTTACGGAGGCGCACTTCATCTGGACGGAACCACATTCGAAACGACTACGGCTCTCGCTCACGATTCAGAAAGAGGTCCGTTTGTCGTCCTTGTCACGATGTTGATCGGCATAACATGTCGTACGATATATTCGTCTAGGTGCTCACTGCTACCATCCTGGAGCAGGTATTCGAGATCGAGTACCTCGTGCAACATACCCAATGTCCCGACTGTGCTAAACTCGCGGCAAAGAACACGTGGAAGGCGCTCGTCCAAGTTCGTCAAAAAGTGACGCACAAACGCACATTTTTGTTTCTCGAGCAACTCATCATAAAGCATGGCGCGCAAAAGGACACGGTGGGAGTCAAAGAAGTGAGGGACGGCCTTAATTTCTTTTACAGTCAGCGGAGCCATGCGATAAGAATGGTCGAGTTTTTGACGGGAGTCGTACCCGTGCGGTCAGTCTTCCGTCTCGATCAGGATGCACCAGCTAACTCACGTCATGACTACAGGTCAAAAGGCTCCGAACAACTGTTATCCACCGACACCCACTCGAACACGGCCAACTACAAATTCACCTACTCGGTCGAGATTGCACCGATCTGCAAAGACGACCTCGTGTGTATCCCGCTCAAGCAAGCGCGGTCGCTATCCAACATCTCCCCGTTGACGATATGCACGCGCGTCGGGTCATCCTTCCAGCTCTTGGACGTGAACACGCTCCAGGCGGTCGAAGTGAGCACCCAAGTGTACTGGCGGGCTCCGTTCCCGGCTCTCGCGGGCCTCTCTGACCTCGTCGAGTTCACGGTGCTTGACATCGAGCCCCTCCGAACCCATCGCGGCCGTTGGGTGCTTGCAGACGCCCAAGTCGCACTTGCGGGTGCCTTCCGGAGTTCGGGGGGACACGGCGACGAGGACACACTTATGGACTATGAAACCGCGGGGGGCACGAGTCAGATACTGCACACGCGCACGCATCTCGGGGGGATCCTCCATCCTGGGGATACTGCGATGGGCTACTACCTGACCGCATCCAATTTCAACTCGGACGAGTATACGGCGCTTCCTGCGGATCGCATTCCGGACGTGGTCCTCGTCAAGAAAGCGTATCCGAACAGACGAAAAAAGGGGCGGACACGGGCGTGGAAGTTACGGAGTATTGCCAAGGAAGAAGGGGAGGAGGGGGAGACGGGCGCTGGGCGAGGTGTGGTTGGACGGGCGGGTGGACGTGATCAGAAGAAGGTGGAAGAGGATTACGAGATGTTCTTGAGGGAGCTGGAAGAGGACCCAGAACTAAGGGCGAGCGTGAATCTGTACAAGTCCAAGGACGTGAAGATGCAGGGTGTGAACGGGGGAAGGAAGAAGGGAGGTCAATATGGAATGGACGTGGATGACGCTCATCCCGGCGATGAGATAGATGCGGAGGGGGGAGAAGAAGCAGAAGAGGAAGGGGACTTCCCTGACGTCCAGCTAGAGGAGCTATTGGAAGACTTTGACGAGATGACGCTGGGTGAGGGCGAAAAGAATACCTAGATGGCTATGTATCGCAGTTCAAATATTCATGACCGGAAACTGGTACTACACTAAAAATGGTGCAACCTGACGACAGAGCCGCCGTAACGAGATAACGCTCATGATCAGCCAATTCAAAGGTCGTGTGGCCCGGGCGCTTTACCCGCCAGGTGAAGTGTGAGTAAGCGGCGGCGAACGTCACGACATATACGCTCCGTTCGAAGGCACCGCTAGCGGAACGCAAACATCTATTAATTGCATCTTCCCAGTAAATTGTACTTTTCCGGTGTTCCACATCAGCACGGTGACCAGCGAAGAATAAGAATAATCCACATGAAGCCAGGCTTAGTGCCGGTGAAGGAGAAGCTGAAAGTGAGCAACCCGAGACACAGAAGTCGAGAAGATTGCACCAATTAAAACTGGCTAACATCACACTGTAGTGAATCCTGCTATTTTAAACGCTCAGGGCCCGATGGGACATCTTGTTGTAAACCCGAAGGATGGAGGTAGAAGACCAACTTAGCTGGCAAATCACCCCAAGCGGGTCAATTCCCGCGACTCTCCATTTCGTCGCAAGCAGCGCCTGACTAGGAAGGGTCACTGCGATAGGACGTGGCGCCCAACAGACTCCGTCGGCTCTCCTACTCTTCCTTTTGTCCTTTCCCCCATTCCATCACTGTCTCCTCACCGCCTCAAAGCAGGCAACAAACTACTCACTTATGCCCATCCCTGATGTCATGATCAACAGTGTGAGAAAGGGTTGAAATGTGTATAGTCTGATTTGTGGACGATCGGTGACGCTATGCCATTTATACGCTGGTGGGGTATGTTTTTCACTGCATACGACATGCTCCATGGTTTAAAGTACATGATCTTGAGAAGTGATGTCAAGGTTGGTATCGAAGTGGCTTGGAGTGTCAAGGATTCGGGGGAAGCGGATGCAGGTGGCGTCAGAATTGGGGTCGGCAGCCGCGATTGCAGATCATCTTGGAGTCCCTTTAACCAAGGAGGGAAGACGGGAAGGGTCGGAGATGGTCTCTTTGTTGGGGACACGACATTCGAAAGATGCCAATGGGCACAGGTAAAAAATTGTGTCGTATAGGACTTCCTCAGGGAGAGACGGTATCGGGCTATAGTTGCGAGGTTCCTGCGCATCTTCGGTCAGAATGCGGAGGTTTTTCAACGATAGACATCTGGAAACCAGGAGAATCGACGTTTTCGGCGAGTGTAGGAGAAGGTATGGTAGAGTCGTGCCTGAAAAAGCGGCGTATGCCCTTCCTGTGATCTCAACCCGCGGAGAATTTTGGGGTAGGGTGTGAGCGAACCATAGCCCCATGGGAGACGAACGCCAGAAATGGGATTCCGAATCGAAGATGACAAGGGCCGTACTCGAGAGGACCACCTGAAAGAATTTCCAATCACTACGGCGACATGGTACGCCAGAATCTTTGTCGCAGCCCTCCATAGTCCGTATGAAGACTTCGGATGAGATACACAATAGAAGTCAAGTCCTTCCACAGAACTCAAGAGCAGTTTTACCGAAAGGTCGACGAGTGCGTGTACGCTACTGACTTCACGGAAGATGGCATGCCGCACCTCGAGAGCGGTCAGACATTGGTGCATTTTGCGCACGCCACACGGTGACGGCAGCGCATTGCAAGTCAGTAAAAATGAGTCTCAAAGGTAGCTGAGCACGACTGGCGCCCCACTCGGTTCGGTGATCCTGGGGGTTACTTCCTCTGCGGTCCAAGTTTTTGGATTGGGACATGGGAAACGTCGGCACGGAACTTGATTTTCCACTGCTATCGTGTCCACCTTGGATTGATATCAGGATCATGTCGTCGAGAAGTCGAAGCGAAACCTACGGAAAAAAATCCATTAAAGTGGAAAGGATCCTTGTCTTCACTGCAACAGGGCACAAGCCTTCCCGAAGATCCGAACTGAGAGGACGAAGCTGAGGGCTGACTGACAGAGGACAGAAGAATGAACAAGGCCGTCGTTATTCAGCGTCAAGACTTGGAGCAAAACGGTGAAAGTGTTTCGGTTATATATAAGGAAGACCATACTACATTGAACCAGCAATCCTAGTGAAGATGGAGTCAAAATACCGAGGCTCCTCTGCATGCTTTTGCAAGTCAGCCTCATACTATGATCAAACGAAAGTAACACCTGTAGACGCTACCTACGATACTTAGCTTACATAAGCATTACCTTTTATCTCGTAGTTCCCTATATTTCGTCCCTTGTCCGTTATCGCGAACAGCATCTGCCGCGTCGTCCCGCCTCACCCGCAAGTTTCGTCGACGGCATACGACTCTTCAACAACACCATCCATCTCGTCGACAGACCCTCCTGCTCGGGCCCTTCCTCCCTTTTGTTCTTCGCCCCATTTGATACCTTGATACCTCACCGCCGATAACGCAGGCAGCAAATCACACACTTTATCCCATTCTTCCACTTGCTCGCTCCATGTCCCATCTAACTTCCGGTATCCCTTGTTCCTCGGAAGAATGCGGGGATTACGCAACATGGGCAAAACATCGCTCAAAAAAGCCGCAACCGAGACTGGTTCAAAGACAATCGGTTCGATGAAGGACGCAGTGCGACAGCGACTGGTGACCCCCTTGCCTGGTCGTGACGTTGGAAGTGAGTTATTGGATACATCGATCCCTTTAAAGCTCACTGCGAGCACGAAATTCTCGAGTGCGGGACAGTGGGAGAGGAGTGCGACGAGTCCCCGATGTGTCACGCCAGTAGCGGGCTCGTCGTCATCCTCGTCATCCTCCTCCCCCCAACCAAATGACTCGTTCAAGGAGAGGTTGGTGAGCTTCGGCCAGCTGCTTGCTAGCGTCTCAAGCGACTCGTCATCCAGAGAGATGTTACACATCACATCGAATGTGAAGGATGTGGTATTGTGGAGTGTGAGGAGTGGTCGGAATGTGGAGAGTCCGATTTCAGAACGTTCGTTGCAGGGAGTCTCTGTATACATTTTCGGCTCCTTCATGGTTAACGAGATTCCAGTGAGTTTCTATGGATCACATGCGTCGACTAGCGTCATGAAAAAGGCGTTGAGCACACCCTGGTGAGGTAAAATTCTGATTCTGATTGCAATGCTTCGCAGTTGGAAGCGCATGGTTTTGAGCAATGTTGTGAAGGTCGATAGCTTTTTGGTTCTGAGTGTCAAGGACTCGAGGGATGCGAACATAGGTGGTGTCAGAACATGAGTCGACTGCGCCCGAAAATCATCTTGGAGTTCCATGTCAAGTTTGACCAAAGAAGGAAGACGGGAGAGGTGGGAGATGGCCTCTTTGTTGAGTACACAACACGTCAGAGATTTCAATGAATGGAAATTCAAAACTATCTCAGACAGAGAAGTCTCATTTTGCTCCTTGCTGTGGATGCGGAGATCTTGCGAAGATGATCCTCTGGAGGATAGGGGAAGTGTGGACGGTAGGGTGAAATTAACGAGAGAATCGATGCCTTGAAGTAGCACGTGCAAAAGTGGTGCACATGCTGCCAATGATTCCTCTGGTCCCGTCCATCGGAGAGTTTCCAGGCGAGGAAAGAGTAAACTGTAATCCGCTGGGGGATGAGACAGCGTAAGGGTGACATCGTCCGCCAGGCGTGCACCCTGGAAACCAAAAGCCGACAAGGACTGTACTCGAGAGGAGTATCTGTAAAATATTTCCCAGTCGCTAGGTGACATGGCACGTTTGAACTGCAGCCCCTAAATCCGATGAGCATGATGATGAGACGCGGTAACTTGAAATCGAGAACATACCACTAGGAGCGCTCCGGAGTATTCAAACTCCAATAGATCCATCGGAAGACATCGAATGAGATCCACTATGGAATCCAATTCCTTCCACAGTACATCGAGAGCAGTGTTACTGAAGGTTCGACAAGTGCGTGCAAGTCTGGCAATTGTGGTCTTCCCTTTCCAGTCATCATAGATTTCACGGAAGATGACAGATTGCACCTCGTAGATGGTTAGGCATCGGTGCATCTTGTCACTGGCAGGTGGTGGCGTAAAACAGTATTGTCAGCCGAACTTTGAACCCTGTCACTCACTGCGCTCCTAAATATTGTTAATAGGGGATCGTGACGTCATTCCTAGTGCCCCTAGCCATTTATGTTCATTGATTGGGATCATTGAACCAGTTCAGGAACAGCTTTTTTCCCAGGAACTTTGGAACCGCAAGCTCTAGGAGCAGTCAAAGGAATGTTAATGCCGTTCGAACGCACAAGCATTGCTATCAACTAGGTAACACGCAATCAGGCACGGGTCCATCATGAAACAGAGCCGCTGCGGGGATCGTAGGATGCAGCATTCGAACATGTCGGTGGACCGTGGCTAGCAGCGTGAATTATGTAACAACTTGACGATGCTATGTAAACACAGGCAGGCTGGTTATGCAAAAGAAACTCGGTAGAAGGGGAGTCCTGTGATAGCAGGTAGATCAGGTACGATCGTCGGAGCGAAATGAACAGACAGAGGAGACTCGAATTCGTTGACATTATTCAAGCGGGGTGAATAAGCGAGTGTTTCAAAGGCTTATTTACTTTCATCGACTCTACCCTTGACTCTCCGCCAACGAAGAGTACTTCGGTAATGGTGAGGACAAGAAAGGGACTCGGGAAACGCCGTCCATTACTGAACAAGTTCGACTCCAGACAACAGCTTCAGGATGTCAGACTCGGATGTGCTGTCCTCACCAATCATAACAATCGTAGACGAGGTAATATGCACATTGAGATGACAACTTACGGTACGCCTGCTTGATTCCGATGATGAAAAGGCCCAGGATTCGGAGTCCCGAAGACCCTTGTCATTTCATCGGATGCGAGAGCCAGTCCTTGCTGGGCGATAGACTGTAGACACGCCCATCTCCGTTTCGATGGAACTGATGTAATTGATGCGCAAGTCGTCGAACTTGGAATAATCTGAAAGACGCAGGTGTTTTTGGCCTTTGACCCGGAGACGGACGGCTTTATCGAGCTCAGTGACTCGGTCACGGCAGAATGGGTGAATGGCGGCGAACAGGTTCGAACTGTAGGTTTGGTAAGCAACGTATTCAGAGCAGCGTCCGGGCAATGCAAAAGCAGTCGCCTGAATAGTTTTCCAGATGGCGATGATCCAATCTCGACAAGAAGAGACAATCTTTGACTGCTTGGTTGAACAATGGGCCCCTAGGACCTTGGACAGATCGACAGCGTCTCGGAGGAGCGTGTGCCGGAGATCTGAATCAGGCTGGGATCGGGGGAATGAGGTTATTCCCTTCCAAGAGAGGCGATCCTCGTTAATAGTGGAACCTCGCTCGCTTCGCAGGCCCTTCCTCTTCATCCATGGAAAGAGAAGCTCGCTGTCTCACAGATCCTCGGGTTGCTTTACCACTCTCGATAAGTCGCCCAGAAAAGTTGTCGTTGCGGTTGTCCATTCCACAAGGTGACGACTGGGATGGTCTCCCGCAATTATCTGTCCCGCTACGATCTGCTCGCCGTAAGTAGTCGATCTCGTCAAGCATCGAGATGTAGGGGGGAAGAGCTTGGATGAGATCCTCGGTGGTGACCCCATCCTCTCCCTCAAAAAGTGCTTCCTGGATTCTGAGGAGTGCTCCGGCCTTGGTAATATCGCAACGTCTGTACCGCTCAACGACGGCGTGTGGACTCTTGAGCATGACGATACAGTGAACTAGGCCGATTTAGAGGCATGAAAATCTGAACAAAGGAGCGACAGCTAACAGCACACCTGCCAGACAGTACTAGAGAGAGGTAAGAAAGAAGAAGGCTCTAAAGCACAGAAAGAAAACAGGGATTATTAAGATCGGCTACTCCTCTCCTTTCTGACCTTCGCGCCATTCTATGCACTGTTTCCTTACAGACAACAATGCAGGCAACAAACTATTCACTTCTTCCCATTTCCTCATTCGGCCTTGCAGTTCCGGGCTCCGTGGGTCGGCAACACCTGCCAGAAGTAAGTGGGCCCCGCGCAAACTGGGACAAATGTCGGTTAAAAAGGCTGCGATCGAGACTGGAAATTGGATTGCCGATCCGACAAAGTACGCTGATTGGCAGTGGCTAGTGATCCCCATGCCTGGTCGCGACGTTGGAATCTGAGAATTCGGCTTATCGATCCCTGTAAGGTCCACGGCGAGTGTGAATTCAGTAAGTTCGGGGCAGTGGGAGAAGAGCGTCGTGAGTCCGCGATGCGTCACGTCCGACTTGACCCCCCAACCAAATGACGCATTCAAGGAGAGGTTCGTCAGCTTCGGCCAGTGGCTTGTTAACGTTTCGATTGCACCGTCGTCCAAACAGATGTTGCACATGATGTCAAACGTGAAAGAGGATACATTAGGGAGTGTAAGGAGCGACTGAAATGTGGATAGTTCGATATGAGGACGCTCAGTGCCGTGGTGCCATTCGGATTCCATGGTCAACGAGATCCGAGAGAGCTGCCCTGAGTCACAAGCGTTGACCAATGCCATGAAAAGTAGGCAGAGCATGTCCAGGGTAGGCATGCTTTTCACTACGAATGACACGCTTCGGGGTCGAAAGTGCATGATTTCAAGGAGTGACGTCAGCGTTAATGACGTGTTAGCTTTGAGAGTCAAAGACTCGAGAGAGGCGAACACAGGTGGAGTCAGAGCGGGCGCCAGCCACTGTGTTTGGAAATCATCTGGGAGTCCCATGACGAGTTTGACCAAGGAAGGAAGACGAGAGAGGTGGGAGATGGCTTCGTTGTCGACCGCACAGCATTCAAGGGATTCTAGTGAGTGCAGATGCAAAATCGTGTCAGACAGGAATTTCTGAGGCAGAGGATGCGATATTCGGTTGCGGTTACGAAATTCTTGTGCATTTTCAGCTTGGATGCAGAGGTTTTTCAACGATGGACACCTGGAGGTCAGGAGAATCGACGTTATTGACGAACGTAGGAAAAGGCATGGCAGGGTGATATTGACCAGAGAATCACTGAGTAGCGCTTGCAAAAGCGGTGCATACTCTTCCTGTGATCTCGACCAGTGGAGAGTTTTAAGGTGGGGAGTTAGCGAACCGTAGCCCGGGGGGTTGGACAGCGTAAGGACGACGTCGTTAGCCAGGCTTATGGGTGACGAACGCCAGAACTGGGGTTCCGAATCGAAAGCTGACAAGGACCGTACTCGAGAGGAGTACCTGAAAAACGTTTCCCAGTCGCTACGTGACATGGGACGCTGGAATCTCTACCGCAGGCCAGTTGAGAAGTACGGACGGTGTCTGTTGAACGTGATAACGAGAACACACCATTACTTCACGTCCATGGGCATATTCAAACTTCCACAGGTCTGTCGGAAGACATCGAATGAGGTACACGATGGAAGTCAGGTCCTTCCACAATATATCGAGAGCAGTGTTACTGAAAGTTCGACAAGTGCTCGCCAATCTCGCAACTGTGACCTTGCCTTGATGTTCGCTATATATTTCACGGAAGATGGCGTGCTGCACCTCGACAACGGTGAGACATCGGTGCATCTTGCGCGCCCACAAGACGGTGGTAGTGAAAGGCAAATTTAACCGACCGCGCCACAGTGCGTACATCCGACCCTGGCTTCGTCGAATCACCGTCTACATCAACCAAAGTCGCTTTACAGTTCCGATGGCTCATTATTAGATGGGACGGGGGAAAAAATACCTAATCATAAGAGCCTTACGCTAGTCAAAGTACATGGACATAAAGCTCCCTGGGCATTGGCGCAGGAGCAGCATACCATGTTTGCTCGCCACTTGGCACTCTCCATTACATCAAGAACGGGTGCAGTCGCTCAAGGATACAGGTAAACCATTCCAGTCGTCCGTCCATGTGCAAACGAACGTGTGTTTGGTATGTTTTTCGATAGATGTCGTATAGGTTGGGAACACCAAGCAGTCAGCACTGTATATCACGTATGCCTAGAAGCTCTCCCTTGAGGCAGTGATTTTTTGGCCTAGATGACCGATTCAGACAATTAAGTGATGTCAAGCATAGAATTAGCTGTTACACTAAACGACAAGGATCTTATCCCCTACGTTTCAACGAACATGCACTGGCGTCGAAGGGTCGGGAGTGAAGGGTGTAATGTAGATTCGCAAGGGATTTGTCAACGACATCAGTTAATAGGTTCTGTCTTTTGCACGCTCCATGGCTATGACAAAACAGTGGGCAACTTTGATGAGAAAAAAATTCGCGATGACGCACGGTTGTAATGTAGGAGCTTTTCAATCAGATCGACGTGGGTCAATACCATACGCCGACAGCAATATCTCTTCAATTTCAGTTCTTCGAGAGCATCACTTCAATCATAAATGTGAATAATTGGAACAGAGAAACATGACGGATACGAACCCTTCGCTGGTGTCGTTTGCGAGCAGCTCCAGGTATGCGTTCCACTTGTCGCCAATTACTTTTCCGCATGTGAAGCATCTGACCGGAATGATCTACGGCGGTCGTCAGAGAACAGAACAAGGATTGGTACTGACATACCATGGTCGATGTCGATGTCGGTGGTGCGTTGCAGAGGTCATGTGATCCATTAAAAGACGCGATGCACGTGATTTTCTTTGGTCGCGTTCGCCAGTTTTTGTTGTCATCGTGCGCGACGACGAGCTCGACATGAGCAACGAGTTCGAGCTGCAAGACGAGCTGCAGTCACTCCAGGACGTCTCTTCTTACGAGATCCCCAACGAACACGACATACACGAAACCGAACCAGGCCCATTATTACAACGTACGTTCGTGCTCGGTTCACGCCATACATTACCCCTGAAAGTACCGTGTTGCAGATGCCGTCGACAGGACTGCATACAATCCGGAATCTATCGTTGATCCCCAGATATTTGACATCTTTCGCAGCCTTCTCAAACACGCTGACGCGGTCCCCGGTGCACTCATGACCAAGCTCCTAGACTCGATCGCATCGGGCTTCAGCACTCAAATTGACGCTGCTATCAAGGATTCGAGAGAAGAGGACCAACAGGTCGTCATCGGTCACAAGGTACCCCTGGAGATGTATGCTTTTCTCCTCCATTGGTTCGTCTCTGCCGTAGAGAAGGTCAAATCGAGGGGGGAGGAGGATGCCCCTCAACCGCAACCAAAGGCTCGCCGTGGAAAAGGTGGAAGAGCAGGAGGCGCACGTGCCGCCGCGAAGGGCACAGAAACTTGGAGTTGGATAGGCCAAATTCCAGGGACGCTTGAACTCTTTTCCAAGGCAATGAAGCTCAAGACTCATCGTATTTGGATGACAAGTCCAGAGAGAGATGCATTTATAACGTACGTTTCTATGTCCGTTCGTAGTGTCATCTTAGTCACTCCTTACCAGCTGCCTTACTCGTCCGGCGTATCACATTGCAGAGAGCGAACAGTACATGAAGGACAATAGTATCAAAATGAATGTCTACAAGGTTATTTGTACCGCGGTCAAGAACCACGGCCACGCAGTCGCTGCCCAGATCAGCATCATGCAATCGCTGCAATATTACGAGCATCTCTCCGAGTCAATGGCAGAGCTGCTGTCTTTCCTTGCTAAAGATTTTGATCACGCCCAACTAGGAGACGAGATTCTACGGGAGATTGCCAGCATGAAGTTCAGTGCACAAGACACGAAGGGTCCCAGGGCCTTCTCGCGTTTTCTCGTCAAGTTTAGTGAAGAGTCACCTCGGTCAGTCCTCAAACAAATCAGCCTTCTTCTAGAACATCTAGACTCCGAGGTACGCACCTATCGTTCCGAACTGTCATCGTCACTGAATATCCACCTAGTCATATCCAATGCGCATGGCATTGGTCGAAGTTATTGGATCTCTGATCCGCGAGCTGTCGAGCTCGGAAGATATGAACAACGACTCCACACAAACACATAAACAACTTAGTGGATTATTTGACCTCCTCATTTCCCGTACACTCGACCTGTCCTCGTACGTCCGCTCCAAAGTTCTCTCCACCTTCTCGAAGCTGTGCGAGCTTCGTGTCCCGTTCCCGAAGCAGCGACTCAAGATCACGAGGCACGCAGTAGCAATGTTGGAGGACAAGGCATCGACTGTGCGCAAGTCGGCGGTAGCATTGTTGACCAAACTTATAACGACCCACCCATGGGGACTCATGCATGGTGGTCCTCTGAACCTCGAGAAGTGGCAGGGCTATTATGAAGAGGTGGCAACTAAACTAGACAAATTAGAAGATGCCGTTGGCAAGGCTGTCGAGCGGGAGGAGGTTGGCGAAGAGAGTGAGCGAGAAGAGGAGGAAGCCGAAGAGGAGGAAGAAGAAAATGTCTGTGACGGTGATGAAATGCAGGTCGACGATGCAGAAAATACTCCTCGGGCCCGCAAGAGGAAGAAAAAGTATGTAGCAAACTTAGTTGATCCGTTCCGTTCTAACGATTCTCACCAGACAGATTGTAGATGATGAGATGGATATCGATGAACCGAGGGATAGCGACGTGGACAGCATAATGGACGAAGACGAACAGACTCAACGGAAAAAGTCCAAGGGGAAGAAGAAGGCACGTAACTCGACTGTAAACCTTGCCGCGATGACCTCAGAGCAAGAGGCTCTCGCTGCGCTGGAGTCCAATCAAGCACTCCATCTGAGACTGCGGAAGAAATATTACTCCGAGGCACTCAACTTCATCAGGACGATAGAAAGCTCCACGGAATCCGTGATCCAGCTGCTCGGAAGTACTAACAAGGCGGAGGTATTGGAGGCGATGGAGTTTTTCAAGGTAGCCAGCGAGTACGAATTTCAGTCGTCAGAGGTAAATCTACATCTTCTCCCTTTTCGTTTTGACGGACAATTCGTTCAGCTCGGGATTAAACGCATGCTCCACCTAATATGGTCGAAAGACAACAGCCAAACTTCAGAGGACGGCAAAGAACTAAAAGGCGTACGCTCCCGCCTACTGGAGTGCTACCGCAATTTGTACTTCGATCCTTTGCCTGACATCGAGCCGAAACAACAGGTGAACCGGATTGCAAAGAATATGATAGAGTTCGTATTCTACATTCCCCTCCTTTTTTTGTTCCCTTGTTGACTTCCTTAGGTTGACTTATGACTCGACGCTCGCCGAGCTTACTAGTCTGGAAGAGATGATGAGAACGATGATGGAAGAAGATCTCGTTCATCACGATATCATCAACAAGCTCTGGCAGGTCTATAGTAAGTCTGCCCCGGCTATCGCGACAGAGACGATTCTTCTTCTTCTTCTTAGGTTCTCCGAAACCCCTTCCTGCGTGTCAACGTCGAGGCTCAATCATCATTCTTGGCATGTTTGCACTCGCGAAGCGTAGCGTCGTGTCGGAGAAGGTTGACGTCCTACTGAGAGTAGGCCTGGGCCCTCTGGGCAAGGTAGTATCCATCGGTTATGCCATTGTTGTATACTGACGATTTCATTTCTCAGGTTGATCTCACCCTCGCCCGGTATACATGTGTTGCTCTCCAACGCCTCAATGGTAGCGCCAAGAAAATCAAAGGTATACCTGCTTTCATGACTCGAGGTGTCAGCGAGATCACGGTTGACAGGCTCGCTTCTCAATAAAACCCTCCGGATGGAAATGGAGAATCCCGTGTTCAAGAAACTACAAAATACCATTGAGCACCCGTGCCGTTCCCAAGAATGGTTCGGGATGGCTGAGCAAGCCATCAATACTATATATGCCCTAGGCGACCACCCTGACGAATTGTGCAATGAAATCATCAAGAACCTTACACGCCGTGCGTTTGCGCGCAGGCCGCGGCCACCGGCGTCAGATGAGCCTGGAAATGGTGTTCGAGGTTTGGAAGCAATGGAGGAAGCCCAGGACGCAGACCCGCCTCCTTCTACGGCGTTTACGTCGCATCTCCCTGTGTCGCAAGGTATTTCTTCCACACAAGGAGCGAGCCAAGCTCCCGGAGAAAAAGATGTAGGGGATGTGTTCCACCTCAGTCAGCTTTTGTTTGTTGTCGGGCACGTAGCGATCAAGCATATCGTCTTCCTTGAACTCGTCGAGAGGGAATGGAAGCGTCAAAAGGACGAGAAAGAGTTGGGTATGTCCCGTGCTTGTTCTTTAAAGGCCAATTTAACGTGTTTTTGTAGCGGAGAGACTCGCAGCTGGGACGAATTCCCAGAACAAAGGAACCAAAGAAGTTGAGGAGCTTGACCAGGTCGCTGGCAATGTCGAGGATGAGATCGGTGAGCGAATTGCCGCAGTGCGTGAAACGGAGCTCTTGTATGGGCCTCACTCGTTGTTGGCGCTGTACGGACCAATGCTTGTCCACGTTTGTGGGAGCCCTCACAAGTTCAAAGTGAGTTGCGATAGCGACCGCATTCGTAATTACTCACAGCGGACGCTAGAACCGTACCTTACGTGCGACGGCGACATTGTCGTTTGCAAAATTTCTGTGTGTCAGCTCACAATTTTGCGACCACCACCACCATCTCCTATTCAAGATCCTCGAGGCCTCCAAAGACCCGAGCATTCGCAGTAATATTGTGATTGCACTTGGCGACGTCGCCGTCTCGTTTAGTAGCATCATCGACGAGAACAGCAACGAGTTGTATAAGGGACTATCGGATCAAGACCTGGTCGTCAAGAAAAACACGCTCATGGTGCTCACCCATTTGATCCTAAACGGGATGATCAAGGTTAAGGGTCAGTTGGGGGAGATGGCCAAGTGTTTGGAAGACGAGGAACCTCGCATATCAGATTTGGCGAAATTATTCTTTACGGAGTTGTCGACCAAGGACAACGCGATCTACAACAACTTGCCAGACGGTAAGGTGCTACTTTCTGTCTGATCGGGATTTGCTCACCCGGCACGGTTAGTCATCAGTCACCTTTCGTCTGGGGAACACGCCGTCGAGGAGAAAGTGTTCCAGAGTACCATGCGCTACATTTTTACTTTTATCGAAAAGGCAAGTCGCCATCGCATTTCTGTTCGACACGTTCCTCACTCTAACTCAGGAGAAACAAGCCGAAAGCATCGTAGAAAAACTCTGCCAACGTTTTCGACTGTCGGAAGAACCCCGTCAATGGCGGGACATTGCTTTTTGCCTTGCCCTCCTCCCGTTCAAATCGGAGCGCTCTGTCAAGAAACTGATCGAAGGGCTACAGTATTACCGGGACAAGCTGCACGAGAAAGAAGTGTTCGAGCATTTCATGGATATTCTGATCAAGGCACGGTCGAACAAGTCGGCAAACAAACCGGATACAGAATTGAACGAGTTCGAGTCGGTGGGTTATCCTCGCCCTCGATGTCACGCCGTGTCGTGTGATCGCTGACGACGGTGAGTACAGATACTGGACGAACACCGGCGTCAGGGTGCGGAAGACCAAGAATTCGAAAAGCGAGTGGAAGGAAAGAAGGCGAGCGCAAAGAAAAAGGCAGCACGACGATGTGAGCACACGTTTGATGTCTGCAGCGTTCACATTCACATCTTGATTCACAGCGGCGCGCAAGAAAGTGCAGGTGCAAGAGCCCGATTCAGAGCCCGAAAACCCAATTCCGGTGGAGCCTCCCGCACGTTCAAAACGACGCGCGCAGGCGCGGGGCGGAGACGAGGACATGTATGTGTAACCACGTTTGGATATGGGATCGTACAGCACATGTAATTCGATTCTGCTCTTTAATCACAATGTAATGTAGTCAGACGAGAAGGAAGTGTAGTTATTGCATTCACCTCGTGCATCCATGGGATTATCGATCGTCTGAACCTGGTCGATCTTCGAGTTATGCGTTCTGCTGATTCTGCTCTGTTAGTCAAAGGGCTGTCGGTTATTGGGTTCGCCAATGTAGGAGGGAGGTGGTATCAACATTTTCTAGAAAACGGCAAAGCGAATACTTCCGTCCCCTAATGATATGGGTCTCCGATTCCATCATAGACTAGATACACTTAGATATCACGATGTCAATACACCTTAACCTACTTACTCATAACATTCGATGGTATATAAGAGCATCATTGCTCAGCACGTAATGTATTCAGAAGTTTTCCTTTGTCTTGAAATCCATTGCATTTCATGATTGGTATCGAGATTGCTTGCTTCTGTCACTGACCTCTTTATCCCAGACTCTCCATCACTCTTCTCGTCTTCTTCGCTCTTGCCTAGTTGGGGGTTTCATCGACTTTGCTAGTTCTATTCCTGGCCTGTAGACCAAGCAGTTATAAAAGGCTGGACGTTCATGCTCAGTTTGCTGAACAATACAACTCAGACTCCCATTGAATGCTTTCCTTTGAACATCTCGTTCCAGACCATTGAGCGCCCCGACGTTGTCGACGCGCCAGCATGCTCATTCACAGACAAGAAGTTGTTCCAGAATAACAATATGTATGGCAGAACTTCGACCTTTGTATGCCCTAGACTTGTAATCTAATGCGTGCGGTAGAACCTACAGAATGATGTAGCGGACTGGACAAAAGACAATAAAAAAGAAAAGAAAGTGCGTGTGTGCGAGAAACAGCGAGTGTCGAGGCCATGGACCGGGAGAATAAATAAAAACGGGAAAAGGAGCGTGACAGGACAGCGTTTTGGAGATGCGCACCTTTAGATAGTGATACGATAGCGAGATAAAGACCAGGCTAGAGATAGCGAAAGAGAGCCCAGTGGGAATGAATGACAAAAAATAACAAGAATGCGATAAAGACCGAGCATTAAACTAAAAGCATGGTATACGTGTGGCCTGCGAACGAGTTCCACGAAAAAAAAGTTGGCTAACTTGTCCGCTTGTGTAAGAAACGCGACCGTGCTTCTGATCTTTTCGAACCCCACAAAATGAAGCAGTAGAAAAGAAGAACCAGAAGTACAAAGCGCGTTCCTCAAAGACCCCCCAAAAGAGAGGGAGATGAAATAAAGAAGGGGGGAAATGAGACACATCGTTCACTTTCATTCCGGCTTGAACCGCTCACCACCACCGCCTCCTCGCATGATGGCTTTCATGAATGAGAAGAAGCGGTCTGCGTACTCCTGCGGTTGTACTGGACTGATTTTGTGCTAAAAACGAGGTCGCATACAGGTCATCTTCTCATGCCAGGCTATGCAAGAGCATGGTCCACTCACGCGGTCGGCCTTGAGACCCTTCCAGAAATGTTCCAGTCGTTTGACGGCCGAGTAAGGTGTCAATATATCGATAATGCCAAGATAGTAGAGCGTATCCAATGGTTGGTTCGCTTCGTTGGTCGCTTGCAAGCCACCCTCGTCTTGGTAAAAGATATAGTGCTGTCGATCGCCCGTGTCCTCCTCAGGCAAATCGAGTGTATCCGAACCGAGGCGCTTCGGGTCAGACTCACGCATCGCACGCTTCATTGCAATGGCTTCGGGCGAACGCGCGCCCTTGTGTTGGGTATTTTTGCGCCGTATCGCGGGAACGGAAGGCTGTCGAAACGTCATCTGCACTGCACGGCGATAGAGCGCCCTCTCCACTTACGGAAAACACTTTGAGGGTGTTGCTGCGCACGTTCTCCCTGTTCCCCCGCTGGACGTGGTGGATCCCAACGAGCAGACTGTAATCCATCACGTACACCATCTTCAAGAACTCCGAGTCACGACGTAATTGCTCGGTTAGTAGTGCACGTTTTTCCGGACCAAGCTCGAGCATCTTTTCGCGATTAATCCAGTTGAGATCTTTGAGTACTGCACGGGGATTCTTTTTCGCCTTCTCTTCTGGATATTCTCTGCCGACGGTACTGCCCTTGAGATCGTACGTTTCGTGGATATCCTTGTGCGGCGGGAACAAATTGTTCATGATGACAAAGTGTATCTTGCGACCCCTGGGGAGCTTGACGCGATGGAGACCATAAAATCGGGACAACAGCGTATGCGGGTTGTTCTTCACATGTGCATAATATTTCTTGAGTATCGAGAGCAGGAACTTGTGCTCCGAGTGTCGGATGGTTTTAATGATGAACCGATAATCACGTGAGAAATAGAAAAACGAGCCTGACTTTCCTGGCGACCCTAATTCAGAAAGGATGTATTTTGCGGTCAGCGCGAGCAAGTAATCCGCCGGATCGAGCTGAAAATAATGCTCTCGTAGGTCTCTGAACACCCACGGGGCGTAATCTTTAAACTTGAAGTCGTACTTTGCGGACGGCGTCAGTTCATTTCCGATGCTATCAAGAACATAAGCACGCTGTGAGGATGTCGCACTGAGCGAACGCGCACATGTCAAAGGAATACTTATGTCGTGCAGTAAAATCGTCATCAGTAAGAGGTCGTTTAATCTTTGCTTGGCACCGCGAGACCTACAAGGAAATCTGAGCTGCGTTCGTCCGGTTGTACAAACGTAGTGGTGCTCACAGCAATGCGAATCCCCGTGAGCATGTTGTACATGAGCACATAGTTGACGTGGTCTTCTCCAATCAAGTTGCCGACGAGCACCCTGTTCTCGTCTTCCTTGCCTATAGACCCCCTTCTTCCAGAGGCCGAGCGCGTCAGTGCTTCTTCCGCATCCTTTTGTGCCTTGGCTCGCTTCCTCTCCCTCCGGATCTGCTCGGCTTGCAACTGAATGTCATCCTCGATATCCGTTTCAAGGTCGTTCCCATACCCCTGCGGTGCTGACTTTACAGGACGAATATGTCCCCCCGTCGTGTTTCTTCTCGCAGGACGAAGCGACGCACTCCCACCCGACGGCGGCTGAAGATACCCGTCGGGAGACTGCGACTGAGACAGCGAGGACGCATGACCGCGCAAATACCTCGGAGAGACCGACCCTGAGCCAGACGCCTCCGCCAAGACGGCTACCTCCGACGAGCCGTCCGACATTGCCACCATACGAGTCGCACGTGAGGACGAGGCGCCCGTACGCACGCTCACTACGGAGAGCCTCGTGTCCGTTGAGGCTCGATGGAGTAAATCATGGTGAGACGAAGGAGACGGTTTCGGGAATGCAGAGGGGGGTGAACGGGACAAGGTGCGCTGCGTCTCGCGCGAGTCCACCGATCCAGTACGGTCGCGCTGGGCCACCGGAGGACTGCGCGCGATGGGCTCTTCGACGAACGTGACAGGGTGGAGTGTGGCATCTGATTTCATTGCCAGAGGAGAGGAAGAAAAGTGCATCGCACCTGATGAGGGGAGGTCAGACTCCTCGCCCTGCTTGATGCTCGCTGGTGGGGACGGCGGTGGAGGGCCAACAGGGTTTAATGAAGGGACAAAAGTGGTGGGGTGGGCATGAGTGCGTGTCCCGACATCCGTGGAGACGACATGCATGACCGTCGTTTTGTTGACGGCGTGAAAGACAGGACTGGACGAGACCGGATTCGAATCGAGACCGAGAGCGTCGCTTGTGATTTTGAGGAGATGGAGCTCCTTGGGCTGGGTGATCTGTCTGCCCACGAGCTGTTTTGGAGTGACCGACTCTGGGTCGACGGGCGTCATCGTCTGTGTCGACGAGGGGGTGTCGAAAGAGGCGGGGGTGTTGGGAGTCAGCGGCGACGCACGGGCAGTGAAGAAGGAGGTGCCCGACGTCGACGCGACGCTGTGTCTGTTTGAGACCGGCGACGTCGATATCGGCGCAGGCACGGTCGACATGGTCGTCGTCGAGGCCATCGCGGCACCAGCTCGAAGGCATCCCGAGTGTGGCTGTGTATTTATTATATAATCACAAGTAGAACGGTACCCCGTACACCACAGGCGCCCCTCCAGTCAGGTACTGCAGCTTGCACAGATCCCGCGACCGTGCAACCGCCGCCACCACAGACGTGCCCGCACTTCCATCCCCCATCGACTCAGGTCCAAGCCTCAGCTCATCAAACACCCCCTGCGTGAACTTGTCAATGTCCCGGTCCGTCACATCCCACAGATTCGCCACCAGCGTGGGACTGCCATCTCAGTCAGTCCTCCATCATCACGTCAAATCATGCACCCACCATCCGGCGATCATATAATTATAGGGCGTTCCCACCCTATCAAACTCACCCATCTCCTTGAGTGCCCCGGAAGAACACCCCCAGAGCATGGTCGCAGCACACCGCGGCAAATGCCTAATTTTGTGTGACCGGCAATACTGCTCCCCGCCCCCGTGCCCAAAATAGCTAAACACCGCTGTCAGTCCGACCTATGCGAAAGAAAAGGATCACAGGCACGCACATGACAAGGTCCTTTCGTGACAGCGCATTCAGCATCTCTTGTTCGCTCGGTGCACGCCCCACGATGCCTTCCCATCCCACCCCGTGCATCTCCTTGAGCAACGAGGAAAACCTCCCCTCTGTCCCTTTGAGATCGCCACTTGGATTGAGCACGTAATACGTCTTCCGTGCATCCACCGTCACCCGATCGATCAGGGCACCGTCGTTGCATCGCCTCTGCATTTCCCCAAGGCGCAGCCTGTCCAGCAAAAACTCCAAGCTCGGAATCCGACTGATGCTCTGTCCCCGCAACACCGGCAAGCTCTCCCATGGAATGCTCTGCAGGTTGCGATCCAGCACCAAGAACGTATGGCTGTCCTCCACGGGCATCACTTTCGCCTTTTTTCTTGCAGCCATGTGTTCCTCGAGAACCGCGCGTAGATCGACTGTGATCTGATTCATATCCACCTCGGAAATAGCGATAGGCACCCCATGCAACTGATATAGATCCAGGATGAAATACACCAGATCCTCCAGCTCTTCGTCACGGCATTTCGGCGACAGGTTCGAGAAACACGCCAGCAGTGCATCATCTAGCTCAAGTTTCTTCTTCTTCTTGTCTTGCGACGCAAGGCTGCGTTTCAACAGCTTTTCCAAACGTGTCCGCAAGTCGCGAATCAACTCGCTCGACAGCGTGCTCGGCGGACTCAAAATAGTCTGTCAGACAATTAGCAAACGTGTCTCCGATGCCGCGGACCAAACACCCACCTTGAACGCCCCTAACCAACAGAACTCGATACTCTCCAATAGCGCTTTCAATCGCTTGTCGAGCGCGACTCGCTCAGCCCACCACCCCGCTCTCGCCGAAGGATCATCGCTTCGAACGTGCACCGCTCGGCGGGTCCCCTCGTCACTCAATCGTATGATCTCCCGAAGCTCATGTAACGCGTCCTCTAGCAAAAGCCGCGACTCGTCATCGTCTTCTGTATCCCGTCTTCCGCGGAGCGGAACGCAAAACAGGAGCGGCTGCGAAGACGGCGAATGCAGGCGACTGATGAACATGCTCGATTTATCCGGCGTCAGCATGATGTGAATCACCGTCCAATTATGCGGAAGCGTTGGCGCACTCTCAGCCAACGAGGACGGAGACAGGACCAGGGAAGCATACTTTCTCTCGAGCGTAGACCAGTACGTTCTTTGCACCTCTTCGTGGTCGTCATCCAGTGGTGAGTTACAATTGTCAGACCGTGTCTCATCGTCCGTCATGAGGGGCCATTGTAAATCGTCCGAGTTCCCATCTGCAAACTTGTGCGGGATCGCCTCCAACATCTCTCGATGAAGCGTGATCGCCGATGACGCATCTAGATGACACCATGAGGAAGATAGACAATGAAAAGAAACGGTCCGCATACCTAACAGACGCGCTGCTAAAAGCGGTGCATCTGCACTGGTTTTCCCGAGTGACGACTGCAGTGCTCGAATCATCACCAACGATACTGTCGCTTCACGCACATGTGACACCGCGCCTCTTCGCCACATCAATGCGAGGTCGGCCCAAAATAGCTCCTCAGCATCACTGAGCGAACCCAAGATATCCTGGACCGCAGGAACGAGCGAGGGTGTCTTGTCGCCTGACATACCCATGGGAAGTGCAATGGCTGTACCAGCATCAATTCACGTAAGGAGATGGATGAAAGACGACGCACTGGATTCGGTGAGCGAGCTCAGAAACATGTCCGAACGAAATTGCTCGTAAACGCTATGGAGCGTCAGTTTACCCATAATCGCATGTTCTTCTCCCTGCGGAAGATAGTCAAGATCTTCGTAGCACTGTTCACGAGCACTACATACCTTGATCTCCGTAGACGGTGGTAATGCCATCAGTCGTTCGATCAAATCCTTGAAAACATCGCCTGGATCGTTTCGGAGTAACCAAACTGCCATCTCGAGTAATTAAGCCAGCCCTCCCAGATACAGCGCGCGCCACTCACTATGTCGACGAAGAATAGCGGACAAGAGTCTGGGCAAAACCATACCCTGCCCACCTTGGGCCACCCCACCCATCGGCAATGGCTCGAGGCTCGATTTCCGGCGTCTATACGCCCCACGACCTATTAGTGAGCACGGAGACCGGACTGTAATCAAGCACGCACCCGCCATCAAAGGAGACGATCTTCCGTTCCAGCTCGTCCAACATCTTCCATGCCCGCTCGTAATGTACCACAGGCACTTTTCGCTCCTGATCCTGATCCTCTCGTTCCGTCTGCTCTTCGCATAGCACGTCATAATCTCCCTTGAGCCTCTGTGCGTCCGCCGCGTCGATCCCCAACACTTCACCCAGGAGACCTGTAGCCTTGTCAATCGCTTCCCGCCCTTCTCTGAGCACGCCCTGCCCAAAAAGAACCTCCCCGCGGAGGATACACGCCCGCGCGACAACTGCCGGCGTATGCGTGCTTTCGGCAAGATCCAGCACCTGCTGGATGAAATAGAGCGCCTCACGGGGCGACCCACGTACATGATATACGTGCGCGAGTGAAAAGAGCGTCGACATGAGGTGAGAGAGAAGCCGCCATGACAGAGCGTCGGTCGGCGTGGGTTTCGAGCGTGAGGGCGCTGATAACGACGGCTGGTCTTGATTCAGGCTAGCCTTGCTTGACACCTCGAACGGATTATCGTCCACGGACTTCGATCCTCCGGGTGGGGCCAGACGCGATAATGCATCGACAGCCCGGTTCCATAGACGTAACGATTGGAGCATACTGGACAATGCACCGATAACATTATCCTGATCCGAGATTGTCTGCTTCAATGATCCGGGGAAATTACACTGAATACTTACCTTGGTGTACTGAACTGCAGTAAAGACACGACATGCCAGTGCGGCCCGCTCCAAACGTCCCACACGCATTCGGATTCGCCTCGCGGTTGGCAACGCCTTGTCTTCGACAGCTACGGCAGCCTCTAGACTCTGAGCATTCTGATAGGCACTCAAACTACCCCCAGGCTCGTCATGATAGTTGCTCTGAGCATAACCCAAGTACATACCTAGCTGGAATATTGTCCCCAAGTGCCAATACCTCGGCATGTCCCAGAAAATATTGCAAACGAACTTCGTCTGGCACCTCAGCTGCTTTGAGCAGATTAGTGCATTTATTAAGCAACGTGTTTGCGCGTTTGGATTTGCCAAGTTTAATGTATTCGTGAGCTAGATCGACACAGATCACAGAATAGGCTGTGAAGCGCATCATTGTCAAAACAATCGTCATCTAGCAGATCAAGGATTACCTTCCGCTGGAACGGGTACCTGGTGCTCACAGACTCGCTTGAGCATCTCGAGAAGCTTTACTTTCAGTACAAGGAGACCCAAGAGTCCGAGTAAATGGACATTCATTTCTATGGCACTCGCAGTCAGTTGATCCTCGCCACGAAGAAACAAGACCTACGGATCAATCCCAATACATGTTGGAGATCAATAACGGTTGCTGGCTTCTTGGCTATGGGGGGATTACAAGGCGCGGGGCCCACCGTGTTCAATGAGACCATTTCTAGGACTAATCAAAGTCAGCGAAGGGACGGAAGACCAGTTTAAAAAGTCAAGTACCCCTGCGAGACTGTGACTTGGTTACACCAGCCACTGCTTTTTTAGACCCTTTGTTGACATCGTTGACCGCTAGGCGACCTCTTTTTGAACCCGTGCCGTTCTGTTTTGCCGCCCTCGTGCCAGCTCCTGCAGTGGTCCGTTTCCCTTTGGGGCTCGCTTCTGGAGCAGACCATTTCTCCGACCCTGGTAAGAGACCACCGAGGACGTTGTAGGCGGCTTCCACGTGCATGCTGACAGTCTTCATCATCTCCGACGCCGACGCCGACTGGCGATATTCATGGAGCGCCAACCACAAATACGTGCCTAGCTTTAGTTGTGGGATGAGTTTTATCAGGTCATTCAATCCCTGAGTCTGTCGCCATAGTAAGGATCGAAATGCAAGCGACCCCAAACAGAGTCGTACCTCGCGCGAGAGCAAGTCCAACGCTTCTTGACCCACGTTGCTCACATCGAACGGGGTCGATATGCCGGACGCAGCACTCCACCCTTCTCGCCAACACACGCGAAGGGTGGTTACCAACACCCTGGCTCGATGTATCGGTGCCCATCTAGCATCGTAGACCAAAAGAAGGTCTTCCAAAATCCGTCCTATTGCCTCGCGTACGCCGTCCTTGTGACTTATACCCTCTAATGTAGCAAGTTGATGGGTAAGGATCGCACCTATGATCTCAGCCTTGGAACGGCTGTCAGGGGGGAAAACCGAGATCGAGTCAGACGTTAGTGATGGGCCCGAGGCAGGAGGGGTATTAGACAGGTGTCGCCGCAAACTAATCTCCTCTGGAGTAAGAAATAGTTCACATGTCGCTGCATACGTGAGTCTGTCCACGATAGCCGAGAGTTGCTTGAGAGGAGGGGGTGCGCTGGGTGCAAACGGGTCGACCGCAGAGAAATTAGATGGGTAATGAGTATAAGGAAAAGTTCGGATACTGTCGATGAAGCAATCATAGGCTAGCTACGTCCCATGTCAGCAATCAATGTATAGGCAGGGTCGGCTGTACCCACCTTCCTATCCCCGATCTTGGAATGACACACCCCAAGGAGCTCATATCTCCGGAACAATTGCTCCTCAAGTTGTTGCCGTCCCTCCTTTTCTCGATCGTTCCCACTATTAGGGCTATTGTTAGACGTATACATTGCTAACACCCGTTTCCCTAGAATGCATCCCTCTCCGAGGAATCGAACAGCGGTTCCGAATCGACCCGCCGCATACAACGTTCCACCCAGATTGTGTAGTGTACTCGATATGCACCGGAGGAGTGTGGCCGTATCCTCAGTACTGATTGGAGCTGGGTTGACAGAAGTCATGGCGCGCTCAAGGTAGTTCAGAGTTGGCGCATAGCTTTCGACATCGCCTGGATTGAGTCTGGAACGTGCAAGGACGAAAAACACATCAACAAGGGACGTCAGGGTATCCCTGATTTCGGTGCATTGTCGGGGGCGAGCTTTGTTCTTAAAGAGAGATTAAAACCCCAAAGAATATGCGCAATGCAGGAACGAGATTTTACCTGCATCAAATCACTTTCGAGGGCGTTCGCAATGTCCTCTAACAATGAGGTTGCAGCTCGTTGCGAGTCCTTGTTCTGCGTCGCATCCAGCGCCCGGATTCCAGCGCGCCGCAGTCGTTCCAATGCGCGTTCCAGTTTACCTCGAGCTCGCAGCACCTCTGCGTCCCTCACCAAGGAATTTGACGCAGATTCCGATGGGAGTGACGCGGCTCCCGGGTGTTGCGAGTCCAGAGAGACGAAAGAATCGAGGTTTGCCATGACTTTGTTGTAACGACGGATCGCCTCCGTGGCCTCTTTCACATGCCTCGTGAGTTCTGGGCCTTCACGAGGCTGTCAGCGTGCGGGGTGAACATATAGGTACGATTCTACCTTCAGCGTCGAGGCTCGCCGTTGCCTTGACTAAAATTCCACAACATTGAGCACACTCTACCAATGTGGTGTCTCTAGTAACGTGAGCTCCGTCTGTGCCTTCATCGGAGAGTTTGAGTCCTTCAACACGAGCCACAAGGCTGTCGACCGAGTAGGAAGACGTGAAAGGACTCGACTTTGAAGCGAGCGCACCCCCATCATAATTCAACGAAGAGCGGGGAACGCCCATTAATTGTGATATGTAATCCAAGATAGATATGTCACCCTGCGCTCCATAATCGCAATCAGCCAGTCTGGAAATGGGGCGAGAAGAACTAGCAAATCACCTTTTGAGCGAAACTCATCCATGTTTCGCACATTTGAACAAAAGATCGGCCTTGTAAGAACGTGGGTTCATGGAGGCTCTGCGCAAGCTTCACTACCTCAGTCAGGCTGGACGAGATACAGGCAGAGATATCTGTTTCCCCTTGTTTTGTAGGTTTTGTCCGTGCGTAAGAGAGGCATGTTTTGTGTATGTGATCCCAAAAGGTGGAAGACTTGACGGTTCCAGACGTGGCGTATAGCAGGCATGAGAAAGCATAAATACGAAGGTGAAATATAGATTTGGGGTCTATATTTGGCCTGTCACTGGAAGAGAGTGTCGTACACACATTGTTGTTGAAAGTGTACGCTTTAGTCAGGAGCGCATCCCTGGTCTTTTCGGGGATATTGTCGCGTTTCATGCTCGGAGCCCAGGCAAGCAACGAATGCGAGCGTTGAAGGGTGGTGACAAGAGCCGTGATCGAGAAGGGAGGAGCAGGGTGCAAGAGAAGCGATAGAAGAGCATTTAGTGCGTGTGTTATGGAGGTAATCAGTAAAGTGAGTACAGTCGGGTCACGAGATGTGGGACGGGGGAGTACAAGCAGGTGTAAAGGTGACGGGTCTTCATCAACAAATTGGTCAGTACCTGTGATATGCAGAAGACGTGGGTGCATGTCACTGAGAAGCTGAATGGCTCCCTCGTACTATGAGCAGAATTGTCACTATTGCTCAAACTCGAAAGGTTGGCTACGTACCATCTCAAGCGTGATGAGCTTCCCAGTTATACTACATGCTGCCCGTTCCACATCCAGGTCGTCGTGCGATATTGCTCTGAGTCCTTGCAAAGCTTTCTTTGCGGTCTTCGTCGCGTCATCGACCTTGCGCGCGGCCGTACTCGCATTATGAGTGTCCTTTGTTGCCTCCGGTCTAGATTTCCACCCCGACTGAGTCACCTCGGACAGTGTCTGCAAGGAGACATTCACCGCGCGCATGCAGGTGTTCCTTTCATCCTCTGTCGTGAGTGGCGATTGGCTCGCCCTGGATGGCTGCTTCCGCGAGGGGTGTGGGTCGTGTAACGTCAACTTAGACACGCGTTTCGTGGGTAGGTCATCCGTGCTAGTTTTCGCCTTCGTCTGTGTCGTACTCCGTGACGATTTGGTGGTCTTCGTAGGTGGCATTGAGCAAGTGAGCGTTAGCCGTCGAGACTCGAGGCACGGGACCGTAGACGCGTCGAGCCACGTGATCGCTGTTCACTTTACAATGCTACACTCACTTGGAGTATGTACTACACAATTCTTACTCGCCAATCACCACCAGATTCTCTATCCGACTCTTACTGGGAGCCACAACACAGCTCGTAGCGAACGCAGCCGTGCAAACTTTGTGCCAGGTACCGTCCTCATTGGGTGTCACCACGATCCCATAGTGAAAGGATTGATCTGCCTTGGATCTGCAAACGAGCACCGTGACCTCATGATTAAAGAGACGAGTATCGCCGAGCCTGTTTGGCGGGACACCGCCTGGACTAGATCTGGTGCGTGGGCTTTGAAAGATGGATGAGATCGCTTCAGTCTTCTCAAGTAACGGCTTCACTAATGTCCAATTTGCTGCAAGACTTCTTTCTGCCCTCCCGACAGCACTAGCATAATCCACCGACCGCTCTACCTTGGAGAAATCATCTGTGAGCTTTGCGTGTTCACTGAGAACACTGATAGAGGGCCAAACCCGGCCATGGGTGCCGACCGATTCCGCACTGTTCTCCTCTGGCTTTGTCACCACCACGTTCCACAACGGTGCATTGCAGACGGTAGTGGTAAAGCATGGTGGCTCGCCTTTAACAACGACGACGGCTTTGGTGGGGTAATATATGTCTGTCTGGTAAGATGGGTGCTCCGTGGGTTTGTCCAAGGCGATCGATCCGGACCAATAAACAGAACTGCGGCTGTTATCGACCGGGGGAAGTGAGTTGAATGTGAGAGTGTCAAGAACGTCGTTTGTAGGCATCAACATCATGAGACTCCGCACTGCATCATCTAGACTGATCTCGTAGTTCACATTCAACCTGGAGAGTGCTGGGGGAAGGATACCAAGGATACCATAAACTTTGTCGTGAATGTGACGATTGCTGCAGCCTCGTCTACTAGTCTGCATCAACGCACGCTGCGTATTTATTCTTGACATAGGTGAGAGTGTGTTGATCACGTCTTGAATCGAAAGGCAGGGGTCATGTGGAGATGATGGGGGTGATTGACGGTGGGAGGTGAGGTAGGGGGACATCAATAAGATGGAAAGATAGATTTCGTCCCGTGTTAGAACTTGATCTCCGGAGACGAACAAAAGTGCTTTAGGTAACTGGAGCTCCTGGAACGTCCACACTCGCTCAAACCAATCGCACACCCAAGCTTTACGGCCATCGTCATGCGTGAATGCGAATGGTACGAATCGATCCTCGGGGGACAGCGTCCCGAAGGCGACGGTGCCGGCACTCTGAGAGTATATGATCCCCATGCACGGAACTTGTTCTTTTTTATCTTCTTCATCTTCTTGGTGAATGCATGCGGCGTCGAGCCAAAGGTACTCTCCTCCCCGTGCTTCGACGATCTGGCGAGTCTTCTCGAAGACGAGATTGAACCGACTTTCGCTCGAAAATGATGACGATTTCCATAGGATTCCTTCCAAGGGGATGGTGGTTTCACCTCCTGTGTCCCAGATGTGCGATATCGCCCAGACCTTGTCCCATTGAACGTCGCCTACAGCATATTGACGCACAGATCGCGACTTGAGGTGGATCAAGCGAATCTTATCGGGAACCATCGATGAACAAGTGGGTTAGTGACTATTGAACATAGGCTGTTGAGGATATGCAAATTGAAATGGGTGATAGGGACTCACAATGATACGGGATCAACAGGTGCTGCAAGATAGAGGCAATGATCTGGGTGAAATCGAATCAATATTCCTGCGGGAGGTCAAGAAGAGGGTATCTAAGGACCGATCGGCCAGGATGAGGGAAAGATCTCAGCGAGGCATGGACGCAACCATGCGACTGGGATATATATGTAACGTAAGGTGGTGGCAGGAACCACAGCAAGAAGCTGAGAACTGTACCAATTCAAGTCATTGAGGTAGTGTCCCACATCGTTCTGTCAGTAGCGAGCTTCCCTCTGACTAACGCACTGCAGAACCTGTGCACGGCATCCGCCGCGTGATCCAGGAGGCATAGCGGGTTCGTCTGCACCAGGCTATGTATCGGCGATTACGTGGTGCAAGACGGGGGAATAGCCATGTATCAAACGCCATACAGCGTCAACCAAAGAAGTAGTGGAACGTTGTGCGAGACAACCGTATATAATCATCCCGCGTCACAGCGAGGCTGTGTAACACCGCATGGTTTGCCAGTCCAAATTCATACTACTCGTTGCTCGCACCAATCCACTGTTCCAACATATTCATATCCATATATGGTACTTTCGGCACGATCTTACACGGGAACGGAACAGGTCGTCTGCAGAGTGAGGAATCAATCAGTCGAGAACGTAGACAGCCCGCTATCCACCCCGACGTACATAGCAAGCCCGCTTGTAAAGGCTGGTTCAATGGCGACTTCACATCCTGTCTCGTCAAGGGGCTTGAGGATCTTGAAGACTGCCAGGACCCGGGCCATCACGGTCCATACTGAGGCCTCAGCAAAGTGACGTCCGACACACATACGTCGGCCGAAGCCGAACGCAAGGTGATCGGTGGTATTCGGTTTAAGTGAACCATCGTCGTTAATCCAGCGCTCGGGAATGAATGCGTCTGGGTCTGGGTACCTGGTTTCATCATGGGCCATAGCCCTATTGTGATCATCGACAAATTGGGATCGACGTAGACCCAAAGAACGAACAGCAGTGTGTTACTGACCATAAGTTTGGCACGAGCATCGCGCCTGCGAAGAGAGAATCAACGTTACTCATTTATTGCCTAAGAAAAAACAAATCACCCTTTGGAATACGAAATCCATTGTACAAGTCCTCGTCCACAGTCGCATGGGGCGCAGCTGCATGGTTCGACCGGATCATCAACGTGGGGAGTTAGCAAAGGCCTGTGCAGAACCGCTTACACAACGGGATCACGGGATAGTACCGTAGGGTTTCGCGATATATAGCATCTACATAGGGCAACGAAGGGCGATCTTCTATCGTCGGTAATCGAGCATTTCCCACGACGATGTCGATTTGTGCTTGGGCCTTTTCCTGTGCTACTGGGTTCAGCATCATCGTCAAGAAAAATACCATCAAAACAGCGTGGGACTGGATAACGCATGGTATGATGAGCTTGAATATGAAATCACCACAAATATGTAGTATTCCTTACTGTCTCTGAAGCAGCTGGAGATGGGAGAGGTGTGTGAGTAAGAAGAAATGTCAAATAAACAAGAGGATGTGCACCTAAAAATGCTGCCGCACCAGCATCCTTCAATGTTCTCATCCATATTTCATCCGGTTCTCTTTCTGTGCCTTCCATGTTCAACAGTGCATCGTGTACCATAGACGTTGCGTCGCGGCGGCTCCGCTTCACAAGAGTATTGAATAGATATGTTCATGGGGACAAGCATAGCGGGATCTTACCACCCTTTGCAATGCATAGTCAAATGCTGTTTCGACATAGTGCCTGGCAAGCTTGTGCGAAGCCGTCATCTCCGCTTTGAACGACATGCCTGGGAACCATGTTGGGAGGTTCAACACTAGTGGAATGAGTGATACCAGGGAATCAATGTGACATGCAATACACTCACGCATTGGGAAGGTCTCAACAATGATCGCGGTATCTGGACGCACTACGGATATCGCAACCTCTTGCACCTTCGTGACGAGTTTGAAAAGATCATCATGCTGAGATGGAGGATCGTAATCATATGTGCTCTGAAGAATAATCGAGGCCGTATATCTAGCTCCAGATCAGCTAAATGTCCCTTCCAACCCGAAACACGCACTCGAACACGTGTTTATCAAGTTGTTCTGGATCCGCGAACAACCTTTTGAGGAGTTGACATGACTTAGCATGCTGAAAGGACAGAAACCTCGGTGCTGCGTGGAGTCCAAAGGTCTGATGAAAAAAACGTCTGTGGAGTCGCCATATGTCGCCATAGGGCAACAGAGCCGTATTGAAACCTATTCCACACCTAAACGGATCGTCAAGATCGCCTCAGACACGTGAGCAGTGGAGCATACAGATTGCTGGTGATAAAGTAAGGACGATCCGAGCTGTTAGAAGAATGAAGTAACTCCTTTGCGGTCTTTTCCGAGTTGATAATGATGATGTCCTTTCCCAAAAGGCGTGAATATACGATATCACCTACGACAGTTGGATGATGATCTATTTCTTAGCATGCTATTCCATACCATATGTCTTTGCCCATTCACGGTATGTCAACCAAGGTGCCTTCGTGTTTATTCCGATAATATTTCCGATCCATGGTAAACCAGGAGGCCCAGGCGGTAATGGGAGAGAAGATTTCGAACTGGCGAAACACCGTCCCCAAAAGCAGATGATCGAGAAGAGCCCGAAAGCAATGGCGCACGAAGCTGAAGTATCCATTGCGAGATGATGAGAACTCGGACAGCCTGAGTAGACCCCATTTTATAGAAGGCTCATCACTGACTCCTGGAGATAGAGGACAGTTAATGACTCAAGCGTTAGATAACACACTACTAAGTCCATTCAAGCAAACCTCTCAGGCTGTAGCGAGCAGTGGCGACTTTGGCATGCGTGGCACTGAGACATTGTTGTGGCGGCAGTGAGACCTGCCATGATTATTAGGTAATCAATGTTACTTTCATTTACAGCCATTCTCAAGTTGTGACGGGTTAACATCCAGCTGTGGACAAAGGACTGGACGATCATGATAACATAGATATATTCTGAGCGTCTCGGAAGAAGTCAGCCAAGCTAGGACTCGCGTCAAATCACACATGAAAGGGAATAGCCATTTCTGATGTCTCGCGAGAACCGGCTCCCATTCAAAGAACGCGGAGAAACGGCCCAGAGTTTCTTCGCGCACGAACAATACACCCAGCCAATCCGTGGAGAATTGAGGGATGTTTAAGTAACTGTGGTGCTTGGCTCCGCGTACTCTCCTTTTTTTTCTGTGGCAGACCACGGGGTTGGGCCAAAGGAGTCGGCAAATTTTGTCTCAGGATCTCATAACGGTAGAAGTTGTGAGAGTAATAGTGTGAAACGTAGGGACTCCCCAATCAGCTTATCCTTTTTTGACACGAATAGTGATCACCTGGTTATTGCTTCCTCACAGGAGTTTTTATTTCACAAAGTTAAACCTCTACCTCTTTCCCTGAAGAGCCATATCGCCTCATACACCATATTCCGACCGGGTTTACAAGAGACCGCTGTTAGGCTCACCGACATAAGCCTCCGACGCCGTACACGCGTCCGTCCCCAGGTTCCACGGATCGTTACTCGGTTCACACTTAGAATTGTCCCCGATATACGAGTCCTCACACACCGAGGGCGAACTGGCCGTCAGTGTAAATTCCTTTCAATCCGTGTCCATCTCAGCGCCTGCGTGGCCGTGACTAGTCATGCAACGACTCACCGAGCCAGATCCTGTAAACGCGCATGCGGTAAACGTTCCCGGGTATTCGACAGATGGGTAATAGCAAGTGATGGTGTCACCGGAACAGGTCCAGTAGTTGAGACACGCGTTTCCCGCACCATTTGGAAGTGGATCATAGATGCAGTTCGGGCAAGCAAGGCACGAGGCACTCGCACGGATGGAGAGTCCGAGCAAGCTTGAGAGGATGAGTGCAGCGGAGACTGCGGCGTGGAACATGGCGAGCTTGCTAGACTACGATCGGAAAGTCAGTGGTTATTGGGGGTATAGTCATCAGCAAAACTTACTGGTGCACTGATTTCTACGGTAGTTGTTCCACTCCGTTTCGATTTTTGACCTTTATAAGCTGAAGATGTAACATGGCGGCCGCACTCGATGGGTGATTCTCAGGTAGATTATTCTCACTGGCGACATGGGAGCCTAGTGAGCTGATCACCTACCACGAACAAAGGAACTGAGCGGGAACTTTCTCGTTTCAGTAGCGGTTTCCAGGGCAATCCATTGAACCATGTGAGCAGCAAGGAAGCGATCAGGAACAACGTAGAGCTTCTGTAACTTTGACCAAAACTGAGACTGTCTGTTGGAGAATACTATCCCCAGTCTCGCAGGGGACGCGGACAATTGTTCACTAGATTAAAATCGTCTTGGTGTTGATCTTGAATGCCAAGAGAATAGGTACCAAAGCGACGTTGGAGGTGAGCTCAGAACCCAGCGTCAATCTGTATCAAGTAGTGGACGGGACAGAACACCTTGTCACGATGGAATAAGGCGGATAAGGGTTCCGTGCATAGATGACAATAGAATATGGAATGGACTGTACCCACTTTGGCCTTGATCTGCGTGGACAACGTCGGCAAGGCGTGCTATAAAACGAGTTTAGTCCGTAGTTGCAGGCGTAAGTCTCCCTTACACAAATTTCTCCTTTCAACCACAGAAAAGACGTCGCTCATAACAGCTCAGTCAACCCCCTTCATATATCTTCCTGGACTAACCCCTCGACCTCAGTG
Source organism: Royoungia palumana (assembly GCA_038089855.1). Classification (NCBI taxonomy): domain Eukaryota; kingdom Fungi; phylum Basidiomycota; class Agaricomycetes; order Boletales; family Boletaceae; genus Royoungia; species Royoungia palumana. The sequence goes on from JBBPLQ010000147.1 coordinate 44,603, forward strand.
ACTCATCATGGCATCCCTGCAAACACAATTCAAAGCCAAAGCCAAAGCCTCTCAACAATGGATGTCGAGACCCTCCAAGGTCTCCTCCAAGCAGAGCTACAAAAGCTCGCAAAGGTGCCGGCGTCATTCTTTCGTACAACGAAATAACATTGCATAGGCGTATGCATATTAACATCACTTTTCACCTTTGATTTAGGATCAGAGCAAACATGAAAAGTGATGTTATCATAGCACACTTACTAGCATGCAAGTCGAAAAACACAAGGTGAGTAATGAAAAACACAAGTCATTGACAAAGCCCCGAGAACATACGATTCAGTCACGGTGAGGAGCACCACGAGGGTCCATCTAGGATCGTCGAAGACCCCTCTCCTCCAGTTTGCCCCGAACATAAATCGTACGAAGAGATGGAAAAGACAGGAGAACTTCCAGACTCGAATGCCGAGGAGGTTCTCCACCCACCCTACATCTTTAACTACGATATCTGCGAAGCATTCACGATGATCCAAACCAATGGCTGCCTGCACCTGAGAGCAATAAAGAGGAAGAACGCGTTGACGAGGAAATAGCAGGGTCTGAGGGGGGACGAAGCCTGCCCATCAGCGAAGAGGACATCAGGCGGGTAGCGAGAATATTTGCTGAGCTGTCGGCTCAACATGCCACCATCCAAAAGCGACTCCAGAACATTCGCGAGCGCGAGAAAAAGATTCGGAGGTGTGGATTCCTGCGAACCAAAACCCAAGCGAGGTAACTCAGATCCATCGCATGTAGACCACCCTGAGTCAACAGCCTCGGCATTTGATGACAGGGTGGGACAGGACCTAGATCTACAATATAGACCTGCAAAGTAAAATGAGCCAACCTAACACGGTTCAGATCGCTGAATACGCAGGACGAACACATTGCTTACTAAATTCTCGTTCGTGCATAGGTGATTTGGTGAGACTCGGTATTCGTTTGGTTGTATGAGAGTCAGAGACGACTGGGATTGTGTGTGCAACTCCTACGGTTCACAAATGTCATGGGTGGCAACGCCGGCCCGATCGTTAAGCAAAATCGATTTGAATCAGGCTTGTGCTTCAAGAGCAGAAGAACTTGTTCTGATCAGACATACAACTATGAGGAACCCGAAGACGTACCGCCATCGCATCGAGATTGGATATGCTCTCACAAATTTTTACAGCCCAACATCGTGATCTTCACTGAGCTTCATCTTTGTATCCCATGCCATCTAGGACGCAAATTTAAACACGGAATATGTCTCCAAAACTTATAAGCTTGCCTGGGTCACGGGAGGGTGGGTTGTGCCAATTGGAGGTAAGCAGGACTTGGAAGTAAATCGCTTTGAACTTGAAGTCCAAATTTCCGTTGGAGTTGTACTCAACCGACCCACTATCGGATTGGGTACGCAGGACTGTCGGTGAGTAATGCGTTGGTGGGAGTGCTGAAGGAATACTAGTCACTAGTCACTGTCGGAGATTGGCACAATCTCGATGAACTGTCGCTTTGCACCAGTTACCAAATAAGAGAGAGGTGTCCAATGTTGTTATCCAGCGCGTTGATCGTGACATTGGCTCCTCAAGCTCAAGCCTCAGGCCCAACACAATCTTCTTCCAGCTGTCGGGTCGTCGCGTTCAAGCTATCCGGGAATGCTTATGCATGCGTCGCGTCGAGTAGACGCGGAAGTCACCACCTGCAGTACCGACACGGCTTCGATGTGCGTGGATACGTTGACCTCCATCCCTCTGTCCGAATCGATCGTCGTGCAACTATTCACGACGTGCCTCCGCGTGCGATTGGCTACCGACGGGATCTGGTCGTTCAAATCCTTCAGCAGGACCGCTTCATAACCCTGGATTCTTGTCATGCGCTGTGCCCAACGTCATGTTGCTGAACGCAATGTATACGCATCGATCTGGGAGCTTGGCCTCTCCCAACTTCTCCCGAACGTGTCTGGTATCCTCAACAAAGTATTTGCGTGTTGCTTTGTACGACTAGTTTCGATAACCGATGCCTTCTTCCCCACCCTTGTTACTCTCGCCATTGTGTCCCATCTCCGTCATGGAGCCAACGATATGGTGGTCTACCTTCGGGTAAGCTACGTATCTAGGGATGCTTCTGGCTTGTGCGGGGACCGCAATATCTGTCGTTGTGAAGGCGTTCTCGATTCGGACAATCGTACGATCGAATGCGCAAGGGCGGTGATCGTCGAAGTACTGCTAGTTACGGACGCTACCAATGAGAGCATCCCTGCCTTTTCTCTGCAGGCCGCTTTGGCAGACGTACGACACTCATTTCATTGCCGCACTCTGAGCCATGTAGCTCAGGCTCTGAAAACGAATACGTTTTAGCAG
>JBBPLQ010000148.1:0-46625 GCA_038089855.1 Royoungia palumana
CCCACGGCTCTTCGCTTCCTCTCCTCCAGGTTTCCCCCCTTTCAGTGGTGATGGAGCAAACGGACCCCCTCAAGTGATTCCCCAAGCGGCACCTCCGTTCCCGTCAGCCGATTTTGATGCTCCACGTCCACCGATACTGTTGCTGGGAGGCGGCGCGCCTTCGTTCCTGGATATGTTCGGAAGTACACAGGGCAATTTCGATGATGGTTGCACAGGGGGCGGTGCTTCAGGAAAGTTCTTCCGGGCCGCCGTCATACTCCCCAGTTTGCGAGATCAAGGTGCGGAGAGAGCGTGTAGGACGACTCGACGAAGAGAAGTGAACAAACTAGCTATGCGGTTAGGTGTTGGAGGAATTGGAGGTGTATTAGAGGCTGGTCCAAAGGATGAGGCCGGAAACACCCCAGCTGAGAGTGCAGAAGCTGATGCTGGAACTGACCATGTCGAAAAGGCAAATTACGGAGAATTGGAGACAGACGAAGAGATCCTTGGATCTTCTGCTGATACCGAACGACAACCCGGCATGGACACTCCTTCGTCGACTGATCTGCAAAAACCTGAGGAACACGAGATGTGGGAGGACTGGAGCGTACGCGTCGAGCCTTGGTCTTCGATTCGTCAGATTGCAGATAGAGCTGTGGGAAGCGTTGTCTCTTCTGCCGTCATTTCGCCTGCCTTATCTCCCTCTACATCATGCAAGACGCCCGATGCAGCTTCAACCCTCGCGCCGACTTCTGTTCCTTGGTCTGCGATACACCGTGCATGGGCAGTGCAGCGCTCTTCTCACGAACTCCGTCGCGGCTGGTCGAAAGACGCGCGTGTTCGCGTTTCCCGAGAGAGTCAACATGATGACGTTACTGAAGACGAGCTGGACGCGCTTGAATTCGAGGATAGCGAAGAGGGCAGACCCTTCGATGAAGTAGTGGAGAAGGTGAAGCAAGACGAAGATCTCGACCCTCACGAAAAGCGGCTATTAGGTTGCATCGTCGATCCTGGTAGGTTGTCTCTGCAGGGTTAATGATGCTGCTCTGGATGCACGCTGATGCAACATCCCAAGGTACTCTCTCGACAACCTTCGCACAGGTCCATCTTCCTTCCCATACGATTGACTCTGTGAGGACACTGGTTTCGCTCCCGCTGCTCCATCCTGCAGCCTTTCAAATGGGTATTCTGAAAGAACATGCCATGACTGGGTGCCTTCTGTTTGGACCACCGGGAACTGGCAAGACCCTTGTGGTGCGAGCTCTCGCAAAAGAGGCTGGCTGCAGGATGTTGATGATCTCGCCATCCGATGTCATGGACATGGTACGCCTCTTATTCGTAGCTCGACTCGCTATATCTCTAATCCTCCCCACTCTAATTCAGTACGTCGGTGAAGGCGAGAAACTTGTGAGAGCTGTTTTTAGCCTTGCTCGCCGCTTATCCCCATGTGTCGTGTTTCTCGATGAAATCGACGCCCTTTTTGGTGCACGGTCGTCTGCTCGCGATTCGGGTGGTGCCATGGCACATCGCGGGGTCATCACTGAGTTTATGCAGGAGATGGACGGACTGAAGAGTCAATCCGGCGTGGAAGAAAGGGTCGTGATTATTGGTGCTACTAACAGACCTTTCGATCTTGACGATGCAGTGTTACGGAGGTTGCCTCGCAGGCTACTGGTGGACCTACCAGGAGAAAAAGAAAGGGAAGGTCGGTCTTACCTCTGTTCAGTTGGAGTGACACGCATTCTAACATGATCACATTCCAGAAATTTTGCGAATTCTGCTGCGAGACGAGACATTAGCGTCGGACGTCGACGTCAAGGTATTGGCTAGACAGACTGAAAGCTTTTCGGGATCGGACTTGAAACGTGCGTTTGGCTTCTTTGGCCAGCTAGGATGTCTCTTCTAATTTCTGACACCTAAAGACCTGTGCGTATCTGCCGCTCTCGATGCAGTCAAAGAGGGCGTTAGCGTGCCGTGGAAATCGTCACCAGAAGCTGCTACGCAAGGTTCAACAGGTAATCCGGATGTAGCTGCTGCAGACTCATCTACGACGTATCTTCGAACCATTCATCCAAGACACTTTACCAAAGCACTCAAAGAGATCACGCCCTCGAGCTCCGAGACTTTGGGCTCCTTGGCAGACTTGCGTAAGTGGAACGACCAATTTGGCGAGGGCCAGAGAGAGAAACGGCGGATACAAGTTTGGGGGAAGGGCAAGTTTGGATTTGTGGATACCTCACTGGGTGCAGGGCAAGACGAAGGTCGCGTTGCGGAGCCTCACGCGATGGCACAAGGAGCATCTCAATAGACAGATAACACTACAGTACTTGTTAATTGGGATATAAGTACGCGAAATGCATAGAGAGTTGGAAACTGCAAGCTGATCCAAAGCATGAAGGGCACGAGTCGTGACTTGGGTTCGTCCAGGACTAACGCCTCCGGGTAGAACGACGTGTTTTTCCCTGGGACCTTTGGGGAAATTCGACTTCATCCCCATTCCCATTTTGTTCTTCCTCGTCCTCATCGGCGTCCATTGCGACAGCCTTCTTTTTTCCACGTCGCTGGGATTGTTTGGGCTGGGATTCCTCGGGCTCATCTTCGTCCATCCTCATTGTATCTTCATCCTGATCATCATCGCTCACCGTGGTGCTCTTTCTGCGGACACGGCGACCTTCATCTTGACCATCTTTGACAGCAGCCTCGCCTATGGGTTTGAGATTTTTTGCATCTTGCGGCCATTCTACACTACAGGTAGGACACACCGCACGACGAGCGCGAAGCTTTCTAAAACAGTGAAAGTGGACTATGGCCTGGCAGTTAGGAGTATTGCATCTTGCACCACGTGTGATGAACTGAACACGATGGTGCACATATAAAATCAGGGTATGCAGGAGACGAAATAAAGCCTTACCTCCATGCAGATCGTGCATTCCTGACACTCGTCGGGATAATTCGACTTGAGGTAGGGTATAAGCTCGAGTAGGGCACGTGTCGAGAGCGAGTAGCGTGCGCGTCTGAAGGTGAAACATTGAGTGCCAAGGATAAAGGAGAGAATGCAAAAGGAGGCGCTCAACTTGCTCTTGAGGAGCCATCCTTTGGCGACGAGACTACCGAGGACCGACTCAGCCTGAGACTTGGTCATGTTTGATTTGAGCGAGCTGACTTCGCGGAGCGCGGCGAGGGAGGACACGGAGTACGCATTGTGCGGCGCGAGCATGATTTGTTCGACCTGTCGTTATCTGATCAAAACGACCCATCACTTTTCTAGACGGCGCTGGGTCACGCACGATCGCTTTGAAGTAAGAGATCTCAAGGGGCGTATAATCGGTGGCCATTTGTGCGACCTCGTCGTCTTTCGTGTTTACCTAGGAATATCGACCGTAGGTTGGCGCAAGCGTGCAGAGTGAGACACGTACCACGGCATACATCTCCGACCCGGTTTGCTCGTCCGACAAGTGTCGAAATTCGAGGTCGATAGGGTTGAGAGCAGTATTGATGTCGGTCACGAACTTGTCCCATGCTTGTCTACCGTCATCGAACCGTATAGCGAGCGATGGATCAGCAACTTGGTGGAAGGTCAGTCACTTTGGGTTGGTGGTCGAGATTCACTTGATCTCACCTTTTACCGCGTCTATGCACCTCGCCCAGAGGACCTGGGCATGTTTAAAAGAAAGAATTCCACGAGAAAAGACTGCCTGAAGGAACAAACGCTGGACGTCGTTGGAAGAGACAGTCATGGCCGGGAGTTGAGACGCGTCGCGTCGCGTCATGCCGCGAGCTCGGCGCTCAGTAGCGCTCAGTAGTCGTAACCACTCACATCGCTACCATCATGACCATGCGAATTGGGCTTTCCGCCACAAATTTATCGTCGTATTTTTAGTAGGGAGATCTGCACTCGAAAAAAAGGAGTGCTTGGAAACCAGCTTCACATGGCGGTCGCTCAACGTTTAAACTCTTAGTTTAACGGAAGTTGGTACAGCAGGAGGTATATCATTACATACTAAATTCCACTAGACTGCGTGGAATGGTAGTTGAAGTGGACAGTGTGTCACAGATAAGATGAGTTGCTGATCAATTGATCCGAGTCAGACTCGAGTCATTTGAGTTTTGTCGGGATGACACGCTTGTCATTGTAACATCCTTGCGTCTTTCGAGCTAGCACTGGGATTATGTGTGGAATCGTCGCAGTACATGGCCTCGAGAAGCCAGCCCAAATCCGTGCTCGTTTCCTCGGTTTATCAAAACGTCTCCGCCATCGCGGTCCCGACTGGTCGGGGTGCTACGTCGGCGAAGACGCCATACTGTGCCATGAGCGCCTTGCTATCGTCGGTGTCGGTCTGTATCCGTTTTAGATCCAACAGTAGGTTGTTCTAACACGCGTACAGATACTGGTGCCCAACCGCTCGTAAGCGAGGATGGCAAGCTCATCCTCGCCGTCAACGGTGAAATCTATAACCACCTCTCCCTTCGCGCGAGCCTCGCGACAGGCGTCAAATTCAAGACACATTCCGATTGCGAGGTGATCTTACCCTTGGTAAGCTCGCCGACCGCATCCTCTCCGCTCTTTATTTGACCTACCTATCCTCCCAGTATAAAGAACATGATAAAAATGTGCCCGCATTCCTCGATGGCATGTTCGCCTTCGTCTTGTTGGATGAATCGGTAACGCCCTCTAGAATCATCGCTGCCCGCGATCCCGTTGGTATCACCACTCTGTACCAGGGGTGGAGTTCCAAACGACCCGGTGCAACCTATTTTGCATCCGAACTCAAGGCCCTCGCAGATGAATGCGATAAGATCATCTCTTTCCCTCCCGGTCACGTGTATGACAGTCGGGACAACTCCACCACGCGCTATTATCAACCTTTGTGGTTCGACGGCGACCAAGTCAACGCGCCTGCCCCTACCACGGCGGTAGACTACACTTTGATTCGCGAAACGCTCGAAGCAGCCGTCCGAAAACGATTGATGTCCGAAGTACCTTATGGGGTCCTGTTGAGCGGCGGCCTAGACAGCAGCCTGATCGCAGCCATTGCCGCTCGGGAAACGGAGAAGGTGGCCCGGGCGCAGTTCGAGACTCGCCAACGCAAGTTAGCAGAGGCTACCAGCGGACCCCCGACGCCGAAGTGGGACGATCTAAGCGAACGAGGTGAACGAATCTGTTCTGTCGATGCATGTGACAGAACTAATCTACCAGGCCACTAGCAATGCTTGCCGCATGGCCTCAGCTGCACTCGTTCTCCGTTGGATTGGAGAACTCGCCCGATCTTCTGGCAGCGAGGAAAGCGGCGCACTTTTTAGGGACCATTCATCACGAATTCGTCTTCACCGTGCAGGAAGGACTGGATGCCATTCCGGACGTCATTTACCACCTGGAAACCTATGACGTGACGACCGTCCGAGCAAGCACCCCAATGTACCTTCTCAGCCGCAAGATCAAAGCTATGGGTGTGAAAATGGTTCTCAGTGGGGAGGGTAGCGATGAAATCTTCGGAGGTGCGGAACGATCACATGCGATGTATCCACCTTCCGAGGAGTTGACCTATTTTGGGATCCTCCAGGTTACCTGTATTTCCACGCCGCGCCCGACAGCAAGTCATTCCACCAGGAATGCGTACGTAGAGTCAAGAATCTGCACACGGCAGACTGTCTCCGTGCCAACAAGTGGGTCATCTTGCTCGTGTGGCGTGCTAGTTATTGAGGAACCAATAGGTCGACCATGGCATGGGGACTTGAAGCGCGTGTACCCTTCCTCGACAAGGCGTTCCTGGACGTTGCGATGAACATCGATCCAAAAGCGAAATTATTCTCGAAAGGAGCTTCGCAAGAAGTTGATGAAGACGGCCATCCGAGAATGGAGAAGGTCCGTCGATCCATGATGCCCACCGTCGAGCCCCGAGGCCGAGGACTGACACGTGTTTCAGTACATTTTGCGTAAAGCCTTTGATGGTGCCCCGGACGGCAAGGCGAGCGATTCAGCCAATGAACAACGCGCCATTTTAGAAGATTGACGACATTTCTACAGCCTTACCTACCCAAATCTATCTTATGGCGACAGAAAGAACAGTTTTCCGACGGCGTCGGATACTCGTGGATAGACGGGTACGTGTCCAGTCTCACAAGCCTGATGCATGGTGGCCATGGTCCTCTCGACTGAGATCGTTTAACAACAGCATGAAGGACCACGCTGCTACGGTCGTCTCGGATGAGGCGTTCGCCCAGCGGGCTGATCGCTGGTCCCAGGACACGCCCGATACAAAGGAAGCGTACTTTATTCGGGAGATATTTGAGTGTAAGTTTGGCGCTCCCACCGATGGATCGCTTTTGGTGCTCACTGCCAACTCTAGCTCACTTTCCTTCCGAGGCCGCGGCTCAGACGGCTGTACGGTGAGTCATCCAACCGCGTTTGAATTGTTCACGTGTTGATGGTGCCATCCTTTTTTTCTTTGCCAGCTGGATACCACGCGGCGACTGGGGTTGCGCGTCAGACCCAAGTGGGCGTAGCGTTAGCATCCACAACGCGGCGTATGAGACAATGGAGTAGGTCCGATAACACGAAGGCAATCTAGTATACATGCTGAAGTGACAAAAGGAATTGTGTTGTAACCGCGCCAGCGAGGCATGGTATCAATGTGTCGGATTAGAATTAGATTGTCAATGTGTGTTCCGCAAATAGAGTGTCATAAAAAGGAAAAGAGGAATCACGATGAGGGTGATAAGGTATCGTGAAACATTCGGGTACCAATTAACGGAAATGCGGTCGCAAACGTGTGGCCGAATGAATGAATGTGTCAGTCATGATGCAGGAAGGTAAAAAATGAAGTAAGCGAGTGCAATGTGTGATGTCAAGAACGCAATGGATGAATGTTACGGAACACGATCATTAGGAAAGGCTGGTGGTCTAGGTAGGACGACGGCAAAAAAGGAAGGGAGTGTTTGAACATTACTGAGTCAACGAGGGATCTTGGGCAACGATTTGTCGGTATAAGCCTACTCCAGAGTCTTCCGATGCAACAGGGGAGAGCTGAGGCTTGTTATTATTGCCGCTCGCAGTGGCCGTCACGGTGGCACGAGTGGCCGCACTGGACTGAGAGCTTTGGCGTGGTCTCTTTGGGGGATGATTTCCGCGGGTGCTAGCTTCCCGAGAGGGACGTGTCACGGTTGCCTTGACTGACTGACTATCATCCGATGGATTCACGCGCGTCTTGGTACTGGGCGCTGGTTGCGCCTTTCTGCTTGCAGGTCGCATGGTGGGTGACACTTGATCACCGGACACTAATCGAGTACCAAACTTGGCGTTTGCAGATGACTCCCGGGCATAAGAGTTCCCTCCTGGAGACACACGTCGGGTGGACCCGCCAGCATTGTGTTTCGGTTTCAGAACTGGTTTTTGGAGTGTGACCTTGTCAGCGCCCCAGTAAGAGAAACTCATCTTGCTCTTCTTATCCGAGTCGTCTGAGTCGTCGTCATCCTCATCATCATCCGGAAGCGGAATGATCCTTGGCTGATGGGACGAATGTGCCTCTGCTTTAGAACGGGCAACTCTGAAAGAAAAATGAGATACGCTGATGGATGCATGACGGCGGCCTTACTCTTCCATGGAGACCACGCCCTCTTTCGGCTGAATTACGTCCCCGATGGCCCATGTCTCTATCTGTTGGGGACCATGCATGAGCGCATACCAGGAGTATATCATCATCTTACGTACCTTGACGAATTTGTACAGGTTTCGCGGCTTCGTATGCGAGTTCCGACGACCAGATGTGGCATACTTGGACTTGCCCTGCATCTCCGGTAAAGAAGTCGCACGCGAGTTCATATTGGATACCAATGGCAATGACGTTGTCCCGGTGCGTTGACACCTCAGCACGACATCGTTGAAGACAACCAGCCAAAGATCCTTCTTGCCGCCCATACCAGAACCCGTGCCAAGAACATCGCTCAACCGTCGGAACGACGTCTTGCCTTTGACATTCTTCATAGCCATTACTGCTGGCGGGGGACTCGATCCTTTGGGTGATGAAGTTGACGCCGATCCTTCACGGCCGACGAGAAGTTGCCTCTCCTCCAAAAGTAATCGAGAGGGTTTTGGAATGGCCAGCTGCTTCACTTTGTCAAGACCTTCGATACGCGCGAAAACATCCCTCGTCTTATCTCTGTCCTCTTTTTGGATCTTCTCGTCCTCAATGCTTCGCACGATTGTCTCTACTTCAGCTACCATCTGGAGTGTACTCTCATATTCAAACGTGCTCGGGTCGGTGTGGAAGAGGAGATTCTGAAAGAGAAGTGGATACTTGAGCAGACGCTGGAAAGGTTTGGATAGCGTAATCGCAAGACCAGTCTCGCCCTTGTCGGCGGCCAACTCTTCCGCTCGTTGCAGGGATTTGCACACTTTGAGCCATTCCGCAGAATCCTGATTCTTGGGTTTTTTGACAGCGCTTGCCGTGGAAAGGGCACTGTCGACTTGTTCGAGAGCACGTTCTAAATGCAGAACGTAAGTGGCATAGCCTTGGAAAATATGTGACTATGGTACGTCAGTGCCTGCGCCGCCGCGATCAAAATAAGTACGTACGCTAGAGACAAAAACGTCTGCCAGTGATCGGACGAGAGGATATTGTTCGTCGTATCGCTTTTTCAGCCCTTCGCTGAGTTTGACGTGTCCATCAAGGACACCGCTCTCGATGACCTCGAGACATATTCGCAGGTCTTCGGGAAGGAGGTGTGGAGGAACAGCCGTTTGCAATGATCCATCTTGTTGTGTCTGCGACCGCTTCGGTCGACGGAGGAGGCGGCTGTGAACCGTTGGCGTCGTCTTTGCGCTGTCTTTCCGTTCCCGATCCTTGTCACGTTCGCGTTCACGCTCAGGACCAGACTGGCGTCCGAGTGATTGTGATGATGGGTTCTGGTGCATGCGCTGGGGAAGAGACCCATGAGATCGTGATGGGAAAGGTACCGACTCTTTAACCTTTGTGCTTTTGCTAGCCAAAGCCGAGCCTGCACGGTAAGGTGAACGAGGATGACTGTGCTTGGCGGATATATTCGTACGATTCCCATGCAAACCAGTAGGATGATCGTCTTCCATTTCCGATTCGGCCGATTCGTCATCGATGTTTGGGGTGGTGGGTGCCAAAGACTTTGTTTCGGGGGTGATTCCCGACGTGCCTTCCGAACGGAAGCCCGTGGGGGACATGAAGCGAGCAGCAATAGGAAGCACATCGGCAGAGTCCTGCGGAGAGTCGACGAGGACAGGCGGAGAGAGATACTCATCGTAGTCATACGGTGCTGGTGAGGTAGGCGGTGGCGACGCAAAAGGATGAAGGAGCGGTTCTATGAACGTTTCCTTCATTTTTTGCAGATCGTTGACGTAGCTGAGTCGCAAGTGTCAGAATGAGGGGACGTGGCGAAAAGAGAGTAAACATACCGGTCCTCACTGGCGACGATCTCCCAGAGAACTTCTTGCCTTGTTCGCTCGCGCGGACCGAGATTGCTCACGAGATCCTCCTCTGCGCCCTCGCTCCACGAGGAGACGGCGAGGATCCGCGTGCTGGCGTTGGACATGTGAGAATAAGGAGTTCCGGAACGTATGGAAGCAGGATAGGGAGAAACTACGGTGCGTGTTGAGGTTGCCTTGCTTGGCTGGACGGAGGATGGGGAGAGAGAAGGAGGGGCGATGGTGGGTGTGCTGGTCGTGGTCTGTTTGGAACCCAAGTCTGTACGTGAGGAGGATGCAGCTGTTGATGTAGAAACCCGCGTGTCTTTGCCATGTGTAGCCTGAAAACGTGAGAGCGTTGTTTTGAGGGGGACAGCCGCAGGCGCTTGGGAGGGTGATCCGGAGATAGTGGGGACTACAGATGGATCAGGAAGAGGCAGTGAGGTTGAGGGTCCTGATGGCGTCGGAGGGGGCGATATGAAAGCGACTTTTTTCTGAATTTCCGCAGTCTCGGCCGCCTTGCGCGCGGCAGACTTGGCTGGAGCATCGGGAGGATCTGTGGGGTGGGGTACGGGGGAAGATACGGGAAGACCGACGCCACTGTCATTGTCGGCGTCGTTTGGCTCCTCGATTGGAGGAAGGGGACGCGTAGAAAGGTCGGGCAAGGGTTTGGTCGAGCTGAGAGAGGAAGGAGTGCCGGCGTTGGTGCCAGTAGTGCCGGCACTACCGGACCTCTGGATCTGAATTGGGGTGAGAAGGCTGGGGACATGAGAATGACGGTTTTCTGGACGAGGAGGCCACTCTGGGAGAGGAGGGAGCTGGATGAGCTCCTTTTTCTCGCGAGAGGGTGGTGTTGCGTTCGGGGAGTGTGCGCTGGAAGAGCTGAGGGTGTTGGTATCGCTGCGGTCGCGGGCGACGAGCGAGTCCTTGTCCTTGTCCCTTTCCCTTTCCCTTTCCTTGTCCTTGTCCTTGTCTTTTTCCTTGTCCTTGTCTTTTGACAGGCCACGGTTGAACCTGTTGAGGAACGCCTTCATGGCGACGCTGAATGTGGAGCGGAAAAGAGCGTGTTGGAAGCGTCTGAGTGCAGCAGCGAAACAAGGATAATCACCCAACGTCAACCATGACTCCCCCACTGCCCGCTCACGACACGAAACACGTCCCTCTCCTCAAATACACCCATCTCGGCCACACTTTCCACCTCGTGCAGTCGGACGACGGTCGCAGCAACGGCACAGCCCTCTGGCTCGGTGCCCAGATACTCTCGCTCTATCTCGCCTGCCACCACAAACCGACAGGACGACGTCCACGCGCGGTGGAGTTGGGCAGCGGCGTCGGCCTCACGGCGTACGTATGCTGTTCATCCTGCGCGTTCGCTGTCTGAACCACGTGCCTCATCCCATGCGCACGCCGTACACGATCCTTGATCCCTGGCAATAAATGTACATACAGCCTCGTGCTGAGCGCAATCGGGTACGACGTGCTTGCTACCGACACCGCCCACGTGTGCGATTCCGTACTGAGGTACAACGTTACTGCGAACCTACCGCACCTCCCCGCCAACGCAGGGTCCATCCAAGTCCGCGAACTGGACTGGAATGCTGGGAGCGAGGGATGGTCGTGGGCTGATCCCATGCGCATCACTCCCGGCGGCGACGTCTGCAGTAAGGATAACCACGGAGCCGGTGCGGAAGACCTGCTCGGTCCGCCCTTTGACCTGATCGTGTCCAGCGATACGCTGTATGACATGTCACTCGTGGAGCCATTCTTCCGTGCTGTGCGGGCATTGGCTGTGTCGAGCCGTCCGAAAGCACCCGCGTTCTTCCTGGGGCTCGAGCGGCGGGACCCGCAGCTGATCGATGCAGCCCTTGCGTGCGCCCCGATGCCGCTGACTCGGGTGCCTGCGCGCAAGGTGCGCAAGACCCTCGCGCGTGGTGGGCTGAGTTGGGCGGCGTCCGAGTGGGAAGGCGTCGAAATCTGGACGTCTTGGGGCACCGGCAGTCTCGTTCCGGACCGGGGGAGTGGCTGTGCTATTGTCCGATGACGCGTCCCACCTTTATTAAGACGGGCTCGGCCGCTTCCTCTCCTCACGACCCACCACCACCTGCTCGTCTCACTCGTCCTCCTCACCCCTCCCTATGGCCCCCAAGAAGCGTTGCCAACTCCAGGCCGAGACACCCTGCAGTTCTGCAGTTCTTCGTATCGTCGGCCAATGCCCCCACTGTCGAGCCGAATTCTGCGGTGCGGTACGTATCGGCCCAGCATGTCCTTGTCGTGTGACTCATTCGTCCGTTCGCTTAGCACCGTCTGCCGGAGCACCACAACTGCAACAAGCTCGAGGACTGCCGACAGCAAGCCTTTGAGCGGAACAAGGCGAAACTCGAGAGCGAACGGACTGTGGCCTCGAAGATGGCAACGGCATGACTTACTTGTGGCGGCCCTTATGGCCCCTCCGCCTCGTGGTATCAACGTGACAATGACTGTTGCATCACTATTTATCGCGCCTCACCCATACATAGCCATCTCCCCTTATTTTGTGACACCCGCCCGCTACTTACATGGACTATCCTTTTTTCTTTTTTCTTTTTGTTGTTGTCGTGGTTTATTGTATCCGAGTATCTTTGCGGATTTCGATTATACTCGTCTGTGAGAGTGCGGTCGTTGATCGGCGACGTGCGTCTCTTAAAAACCGCTCGTTTGGACTAGCTATACGTACTCGTCCCCTGGCCTTATACACGATTTCCTCCGCTATTTAAGTCGCAGCTTGATCCTCGTCGATCCCGTCCGCTCACCCCACTGTCGTTCGGTACGTGTCTCTGTTCGGTTGCGCTCGGCTCCCGAATCACATGCCCGACTCGATCGAGCCCGCTCCCTCTTCTTCTCTTCTCTCTCGCTCCTATCGTGCTCATCATGACCTCCAGGCTCCAGCAAATCCATCAACACCTATCCACCATGTCGGGCGGTCGGTCTTGATCTGTCAACTCGGCCACGGGCCTTGACTCACTTCGGTTCGCAGAACTCTGGCAAAACGTTCCCCTCGCTCCACCAGACAGGTATGATGACCCGCGGGGCCTTGGCGATGGCTGAACCGTCCTCTGAATAGCATCTTCAAGCTGACGGCCGCTTACAATACTGATCCATACCCGTCAAAGGTGAATCTCGGTGTGGGAGCGTATAGAGACAACGATGGGAAGCCATGGGTTCTTCCCGTCGTTAAAAAGGTACCACATGAATGTCATATCTTGTGCGTTTGTTCAACGCTGCGGGTGGCAGGCGACCGCAAAATTGTTGGAAGATCCTTCTTACAATCATGAATATCTGGCCATTACTGGACTGCCCGAGTTTACCGCTGCTGCTGCGAAGCTGATCCTCGGGCCGGACTCGCTCGCCATCCCCGAAGGACGTGTTGTCAGCGTGCAGACTATTTCCGGGACGGGTGCAAATCACCTTGCTGGGCTGTTCCTCAGCAGATATTACAATTTCAACGGAGAGCGACAGATCTTCTTGAGTAATCCTACATGGGGTAAGCGGTCGTGATCCCTCCCTCGCTGCACCGCACTCAGTTCGGCGTAGTCAACCATTACGCACTCTTCAGAAACGTTGGCGTCACGCCGGTCGAATACCCATATTACGATTCGCGTACCATTGGACTCGATCTGGAGGGCTTCAAATCGGCGCTGGAGAATGCACCACCGCGATCAGTATTTTTGATTCACGCCTGCGCGCACAATCCCACGGGCGTGGATCCCACTAGAGACCAATGGGCGGAATTGACCGAGGTGATGCTCGCGAAGCAACACTATGCGTTCTTCGACTGTGCATACCAAGGTTTCGCAAGCGGAGACTTGGATAACGATGCATGGGCAGTGAGGTACTTTGTAGAGAGGAAGGTGCCTATGCTCGTGTGTCAGGTACGAGATGTCGATCACGCCGGGACAGAGGGGGTCTGAAACTGCAACGTTTGCAGAGCTTTGCGAAAAATGCTGGGTTGTACGGCGAGCGAATTGGAGCGCTGCACATCGTTTCACCGGACAAGGGTACCGCGGATCGGGTGAAGAGTCAGCTGTCGGTGATACAGCGGAGCGAGATTAGCAACCCTCCATCGCATGGAGCGCGGTTGGTGAGTGGTTAAACATATCGCCGCGGGGAACTTGGAGTGACGAACGGCGGAGCAGATGGCGCGGATCCTGAACGAGGCGGAACTGTTCGAGGAGTGGAAGCGGGACATCAAGACGATGGCACACCGAATCATTTCGATGCGCGAGGAGCTGTACCGCCTGCTGACCGACGAGCTGAAGACACCCGGAAACTGGGAGCACATTACACGACAGATTGGGATGTTTAGGTGAGCTGCAGAGATGTCGCACGAGCAGCGCGCTGAAGGATACGATCAGCTTTACGGGGTTGAACGCGACACAGTCGCAAGCGATGGTAGACAGAGCGCATGTGTACATGACGACGAACGGACGGATTTCGATGGCGGGACTGAACACTCGTAACGTGCGCTACGTTGCGGAGAGCATCGACAGGTCGGTCCGTGGCACGCTGTAGATGGTGTGGCTGTGTAGGAATATTTGGGAATGTCGTAGAAATTTGCAATTACAGTATAGAGTGACGTCATACACCGATGACATCATTTAGATCTGGACCCCGCCGGAACAGGCCGCCACGTCCGCCGCGTCGTCCGTGTGCTCGTTCGGAACGCCCGTGACGACCGATCAACGCCTTTCTCGCCGTCGAGCACGTTCACGACGTCTCTTTCTTCCGCACCAGCCCATGTCGTCTTCTTTCTCCTCTTCGTAAAACATTGTATTACTTACTTTCTCTCTTTCTCTCGCCCTCTTCTTCCCGGGGCACCCAGAGTCTGTCTCTCTTGTTTCCTCCTTTCGTCCGCTCCGTTTGACCAATGGGTACTGTAGTGTCGTTAGTGCAGATACATCACTCCGCCCCCGCCCCAGACGACCGTCCACACCCACCCACCTCCCCCAGGTCGAGCGCCGCCCCTTCCCACATAAACCTGATCGCACCCCAGGCGCTGAGCGCCTTTGCTCCCTCTCCCCGTCCGTCTCCTTCCCCTCGCGATAATCCGTTTGATTCACCCCCATCCTCTCCTCCACTCCCTTTCTACACCGCCCCTTCTACCCCCCTCACCTCCCCAGAACAAGAGGATCCCCCCCTCGATCCTCCTTCCCTCTCCATACAACAGCTCGCCGCCCCTCCATCCCCCCCGCCAGCTAACCCTCGTTCCCCGTCTTCCCTCCCGGCCTCTTGCGACATCGAGACGATACCGCCTGCAGACGCACTCGTGCATCCCGACCTCGCCCTGGACTTCACGTTAGACGACGAAGGTCTGAGCACCCTCGAAAAAATATACCTTTTCTCTCGCAGTAGATCGCCACACCACCGGTACGCACAGCAGCAATGCTCCCCTTGGCGTTCGTTCGCGTTTATGTCATCCTAGTGTTTTCATTTCGCATGCCCTCCCGTCATTTCTCGCCAACGTGACCCCCCTCGAAGCCTCAGAATATGTCCTCCCTCTTCTTCCAAGCTTGGCGATGGATGAGGGTATTTCCCTTTCCCCTCTTGTCGGTCCCCATCTCACGCCCCAGCTAGACGAAGCCGTAAAAGAGGCACTCGCCTCTGAGCTACTCGAGATAATATGGTGGTTTCTGACGGTATCTCACCCAGCTTCGTACGTTTAGCCCTCGCTCATGTTTCTCTACAGCACTGTCTTCTCGTGGAGGAGCCTTCCGATCCTGGAATTATGCCCGTTGCACGACGAGACGGCAGTGACGTGACTTTGATATCCGTGCAGGCATTTACCCCCATTCTTGGAACACTTCTCCTCAGTCCCAACGGCATGGTCAGTGGTCCTACTAGATGTGCCGTTGTTGATTTGCTTTGCCGGATTCGAAAAGCAGATGATGATTCGGAAGAGCATGAACCCTCGGACAGCAACCGCGCACTGTTTGGCCGAATACAGAGACAGCTGTTTGAAGAAGAGCTTATTCACCAGCTCGTCATCGGAATCGGACGTCTTGACGCACCAGTCGAGGACGAGGAATTTACCGAGATTTGGTACGACGCAACCGCCCGCACGCCTGCCAGGGAACTTCCAGACCCCCGATATTGTGTCGCGGGCACGCTGGAGGATCCAGCGCAAGTAAATCCATATTTCCCACATTTCGGCGCCTCCGAAACACCTACGTCATCGATCGCGTCCGGTGACCATGTATCTACTCCGTTTTGTTTCCCCTCGTTGCAACCCACTGCAGAAATTCCGCATGGAGAACCTTCGATTGTTGTAGGTATGGGGTTTCGATCGGAGGCAACGTGCGTAGGGATGCTACCTGCCACGGATTCGCACCCGGATGTCGAATTTCATACCAGAAATGGCACGCCCCTGCCTGACCGATCCACGCGACCACAGGGCAGAGAGACAGATGACGATCTTGACCCCGGGGAGCAGGCGGCCGTGGGGCGATTGTCCAGCATGAGCCTAATAGCGGCGGCGGCGGCAGGTGGTATGTCGTGTTTTGAATCACCTTTTTTTCGTTGTTAGAGATGTCCATTGCATAGGTTCCCTTCGATTGGACGATCAGCGCGCCTTTGTGCGAGAAGTCGAACGAGCTGGAAAAGACCCAGTACATTGGGTGAGACGAGAGGCCTCTTTTGCACTCGGCGCCCTCGCCAAAATAATACCTCAAGAACTAGTGGTTTCTTCACTTGTACGTATTGCTTGCGTCTAATTTTAGTCAATGCATTCATTTCCTTCAGCTCCCACTGTTCGAAACGCTACGCAAAGATACGGTCTGGCATGTTCGTCATTCATCCCTGTTTGCACTACCAGCCGTGCTTTCCCGCCTTACTCCCGCCATGCGGCGTTCTGTTGCTCTTTCAGCTGTTATGCCACTCTCACGAGACGACGCCCCTGCTGTCCGTTCCGGAGTCCTCGAGGCCCTTGGCGAGGTGTTGTACTCCTTCCACGTTGATGATTACGGCCCTCCAGATGAACTACTCTCGCTATTTCTCGGCCGTGAGGATGCCCATCCAATCTCTCGGACCATTGGATTTGGTCTTTCACTCCCGCTTCCCTTTGGTGAGATATATTATTGAGGTGCTGTCATGTCTCTGACGGCGCAAGTAAGCATCCTCTAAATTAGATTTATCCTATGATGATCCCGTCCGGCCCTTAGCCTGCGCATTCAATTACCCTGCTGTCGCGCTTACGCTGGGTCAAGCCCGATGGGGGGAATTGCGCCATCTATATCTCTGCCTATCGCGCAATAGGTCAGTAAAGGTCAGGAAGACGTTGGCTGCGAGCTTAGGCGAGCTGGCAATGATCATTGGCCCGGAGAACGCCGGTCGCGATCTTATCAACGTCTGGTGGGACGCTATGCAAAGTGCAGAGGATAATGACATACGACTGAAGGCCATCGAAGCCCTTCCTCTTCTTGTTAGTGCATTGGGCGAGGGAGAGGCGAGATCTGGTATCTTTTCTGGATTGGTAAAGTTTTGGGAGGAAGGGCTACGCAATTGGAGGGCTAGAGAGGGGATCATCAAGGTCATCCCTGACCTTGTTGGTGCACAGCTTCATCCAGAATGTATTCATCGAATCCTGAAATGGGGACTCGAAGATGATTTTGGAGCCGTCCGAGAGGTCTCCATATCAGCGGTGAGCAACCTTAGCTTTCATGTGACGCCGCCTCAAGGCTGTTTAGGTCACGCGCATGCGGCGAGAAGATGGGCAGTGGAGAACCGTTCTAGATCAATTATACAACGATATCCTTCAACTGGCGTACGCTTCTTCATTTCGGAAACGCATGACGTACGTAGTCTATCTGATAGATTCGACGTTGCTCAAGAGTGATACATCAGATACATCGCCTACCAGCAAGCACTGGTTTCATCTACTCGAGTGAATATTTACTTGGCAGACCAAAACAATTGGCACGCTCTCGAACAACTTGCCGGTGATAGCATCGTTGGCGTTCGAATCGGTGTTGCCCGTCTTGCAGGCTCTCTTCTTGGTCTGTGTGAATCACAAAAGCGGTTCGGCTCAGGCGACTCGAATGAATGTTCACCATGTTCTACTCACGTTCCACAGCCAATAGTTGCTTTGGTAGAGCGATTGCGCATGGACCGCTCTGCAGAGGTGAGGTCCTATGTACCGTCTCCCGTGGATGAGCCGACCTATTCGGATCGTACTGGACCATTCGAGACATTTTCTCGGCCACCGCCCATGACTCATCGAGCCGTTGGCGACTCCGCCGGAAGGGACCCACCATGATTTTGTGTGCAAGACTGACTGGAATCGTCGCACCACCCTGATACACATTGAAATATATATTATTGCAACCATGTTCTGCCCCTTTGTTAAATATTCTACTTACGCCCATCTACTGATGCTGATTGTATTGTATTCTCGTTTCCTCGTCTTACGTACATGCCTAGCTTAAACCCGGCAAGAACAGCCTCGTCCTCGCCTTTTTATAGCGGAAAATGTTCCCATCCCACACAGCCTCTAATCGTCGGGAATTCATCACGTTGATTGCATTTGCATCATCAAGGCAAAGCTGGCTCTTTGCAGATATCCTCACCTTCCGACTCTCACCCCGCCGCGCGGACACGGCTCTTTAGGCTCTCAGGATTCCACATGCAGGTATGGCAAGGGTGAAAGGCACGAACGCTTTCCTCATTGCTCGCTACATCGTCTTCGGTAATTCCTACCTCTTCTTTGGTTGTTGCCGCTGAACCGGAATAGGTCTCTTCATGATATGTAATGCTATCATATGCAGCATCGCCGTTTGGAACTACGGTCTCGTTCATCCTATCCGACCATGTAGGTCACGATCGCGCTGAGTGTGTGCATGCCTCACGAGTGACTTTTTTTCCAGTACCAGTCGATATCTATCTCATCTTCGTGGGTGCACTTGCGCTATTATCGATTTTTACCTTGTGCGTCCCTAGGTCTAGTGGAATCCTCAATCGGCTGATAGAATGTCAGGGTTTTCGTTGAATTGTTGTGCTCAAATCCGGTAACGACGCGGGTGTGGTTCGAGTGCGCATGGATCACTTTTTTCTGGACTTTGGAGTTAGGTTTGTTTTCTGTCCATTTTGTTGTTTGTGAGGTTCATGGTGACTGCATAGCGGGTGGTGCCGCGTTGGTCGCGATTGGCTCCAACATATCTTGTTCAGGAGAAGGTACGGTACGACTCGTCAAAACTTGAACCATTCCAACCTTGAGATAGATATATCCATCCGTACCATATGCACTTCGGGACGTCTACTCCTTGCGTTCACTTGGATTTGTGTCACCACGCGTCAGTGTGCGATATCTATCGTTGGCAACTTGCTAACATTGACCGCAGTGTTCGCCTACCTTCTTGCACTAGTATTCATCGCTGCATCGCGATATAACAATGACCCGCATATCTGGTCTTCTGATATTCGTGTTCTTCGCGTGACGATTGCGTCCCAATGGTCTCCGAGTCCACTTGGCTCTCCATTATCGACTCGATTCAAGAAACGTGCCGATGTGAATGTCTACACACCTCAACCAATTCGGGCCCGACCGCCTCAGCTTTTGCAACACCACAGTCTGGGTTTCGCTGCCGACTACGAGATCGAACCTTTTCGCCCCGTGTTTGCCTCACCAGAGCACATGGATGTCTCATTACCACACCTCCCTGAGGCAATCCCTCTCCCCCCTTCAGCGACTGCCGCATTCGTACCGTCGTTCATGAATCTCTCCACGCCTCCCTTACCCGATCCAAGCCAGTTCGACAGGCCACGCGAACTCGTGTCGTCAATCACCTATGCGAACTCAGCCATCCCCTCAGAATCTGTGACGAGGCAGAGCAGCACCTTGCCCTCGCCGTCACCGCTAGGTAACTGGCCAAGACCGGATATCATGAAGCAGCCTGCCAAGCCCAAACGCAAGTCCCCGCCGCCAAGCGCGTTCGAGTTCCCAAACAGACATGTGGCAGCGGTGCCACCCAGTGACAGGACAGCGACTGGGACCAGTGATGGCGGCGTTGTTACACCGCATCGACCTAGGCGACCTTCAGGTCCCAGGTCAAGGGTGCCTTCAGTGGAGAGTGTGCATCGGCCGGCTCCCCTGGATTTGTCCGGGATCAGTAACTATCTGGCGAGACGCCAGGACGATGCCGGGCTGAATGCATAGTCGTTGTTCGTTGTTCAGGGCGGCCCTGCCGCAATGTCTTGCGCGCACAACCAGTGAATTGTGTATAAAGTTTAATGGGATTACGTGTTTTCGCGCAAGGGTTCGGGAGGGCTACGATCAATTTTTCAAAATGATCGGGTACTTGGAATATTTGTTTTCGAGACCATACTAGTAGAATAACAATATATGAATACAACGCGAATCAGTGGTTGGTTGTATTGATTTGATCGTGGCGACGGACAGGTCAGGCTGCAGGTTGGACTTCGGAGATATCATTTCAGCGTCGTTCTTTGCCACATCACGCGGTCAAGATGGAAAACCCGCATGCTGAACGCCAAGCAGTGCTACTCGAGCGTATCGTGAAGAATGCAGTCAGTCGTCTCTCCATTCTCCGTCGTCGCTCTCGTGCAACATGTCTGACACCCTGGTGACAGTCCTCGTGTACAGAGATGATTCTCGAGCTAAACCACTGCATCGAAGTACGTTCAATGCGCCGCTCTAACGTCGAGCTGAGTGTAAGCGAACACTGATCGTGATCCGATCTATACCCCATGTTACACGTGTACCTATATGGTGATCAGGAGATACTCCGGGCCAATGCGTCTGTCAAGGTTGCGGCGGATTTGGCGACCAAATACCGGAAGAACGTGCAGTACAATCTGGAGGCGACCAAGCAGGAATTCGAGTCCTAGGGCCCGGGGGTGGTCGTCACCAAAAAGGCGGTGTGCCGGTGGTGGGGCGTGGGGGTGGGATTTGCGTGGCTGGTTTAGCAGCATGTTCTTGTCATGGACCATGCAGGTTCCTTTTCTCGGCGATGTGATTGGCCGGCGGAGTCGTCACTTGACATGGCTGAACTGTGCGCTCTTTCTTTTGGCTGCGAAGTCGTTTCACTGTTTATCTGGACGGGTGCTGAGACGTGTCATCTTTCAGTCGGCGGTAGCATGCCGGCCTGGTGACCATAAAAGAACCTCCCCTTTTGAGCCACAATGGACCCGTTGTTCTCCAAGTGGCCTTTTGGTGTAATCGTTCGAAGGACCACCTTTTATTGTTCTTCCCGTGCGCTCATTCATGCTCCTCTGATCACGTAGGAACAAAATAGATGGGCTGGTATATATTCAGTGGACCATCTCATGCGCAGGCCCTCTGTCTCTGGTGGGCCCATTACACCCAATTGCCATTGAGTCAGAATCTTGGAGGGCTGGCCGTCTAATTTCCTTCTATTTTTTTTCTCCAAGGCGCTTCGTCTTCTTGTCGCTATTTATCATTTATCCGGCCGGTCCTTATATCCCTCGCCTGGTGCTCACACAGGACGATTTGGTACTTTCACGAACGTAAACGTCTGTCACGGTCAAGCCTCCCGTAATATAGGCTACGAATGCCACGCGACGCGGTGTACAATCCATTTCTCGTTACTCGTACCGTGTTTTTCGGTGAGTGGCCGCTCAGAGCGTACCATCTCGGGTATTGAATGTTGACGTGCGTATGAAAGCGCTCCTCTTGTATCTTCACGTGCTCGTACTTGTGTTCGCCTCGTGGAACATCGTCGCGGCAAGGTCACAGGGGATATCGAGTGAGCCCCCTCTGCCATTCACGTCAGGTCGTCAAACTGAACGGATTGTAGCGCCAGGCGCGTCCGTACTGCTCCTCATGAGCTCGGTCTTGGTCTTTGTGCTCGTGCCCATGTACGTCACCGTCTTCTTTGCTCGGACGCGCATTGAAAGGCCGGCGCTAGGGCATATCTTGCCGAATGTATCTGTGCGAGAGCGAGGCCTGCATGGGTTAGGGTAGAATGTATCTGGACGATCTGCATGAGCACCTTTCAACTTGGTGAGATTCTTGTTTGGTCCTTCCTCCTTTTTTATCTGACGGGATCACTATAGCTGCCAGCATTGATGCCACCGTGAGTGGACCGCCGGAGTTTTGCCGAATGGACTGTAAGTCGTGCCGATTCCCCAGAATGAACTGACACTCACGTCTGTTGACGCCAGTGCCATGGGCGTTGTGCGCGTCGTCTTCATTGTTGGTGAACATCAGTTGGTTGGCGACGCTCATCAGTACGTCCTGCGATTGGACCGTGATTCGAGCGCCCGTTGACACGTTTTCCCAGCCTTATCATACTGTCTCACGATCAATGTCACCGCATCTGCTCATGCAGCATCATTGCCAGATATATGGACCACCCCCGTTTCGCTCGTCCCTTGGTTCCGTCTCGATGCTGAAGCGCCTGCACCCGTGTCATATATACCTACGCTCAAGCACACGAAAACGTCCTCCTTGTCGACATCGTCTTCTTGGAGTGAGGCCTCTTGCGTCGTCACGAAATATATTGCGGAACGGTGGGACAGATGGTCCTGTGCCGAACGCCCAGTTGAACCGTCTGGTCCCATCCTGTTCAGCAAGGGTCGTCAGTCCGCGCACGCGAGCCGGCCTACGTGGGCACGCCTGCAGCGCATCCATCGTGGCGTAGATCCGCCGTTCGGCAAGCCCCCGCTGAGACAGGCGGAGCGACCCAATGTCTTGGCCCCCCCGCCAAGGACCCGTTTGAGGCATGCCGTGACATCAAGGGATTCTCCTTTTATCGAGAAGCGAGAAGCGCAGGAGGCGACGCGGAGCCGGTCGGAATCGATAGGAAGTTGGCGAACGCCTTCCGTGTTCCCGCAAGGGATCGCAAACCCGGACCGGCCTATCCCACGTCCTAAGCTGTCCGAATGGGTCCGTGCGGACGCTATGAGGGGAAGCATTGTCCAGAGGGAGTCAGTATAATTTTGCCATGATGTTTGTCTGACCTGGCAGGCTGGGTTTATCTTGGAACATTTAACGCTCTCCGATGTTGGTCGATACCTTACCGTAAGCTTTGTAGCATCTCTGAACCGTATCAATAGTCACTTCTTGTTAATGTCACGACGCGTAGAAAAGATCACGCAATGCTCGTTGCACGTCAATTCGAAACAAAGTATAGGACCATGAAAGCAAAGTGAACACAAATAGATATGACGCCTGTTATGTGTCCGCGAAGTAGCCATCCGGGGTTACTCAATTTCCAGGTTCATAACTCGGAGCCTTCGGAGCCTCCAGTTTCCAACCATACTACACGGGCTCGAAGTTTGCGGTTCTCCTCACGAGCTTTTGCAAGCGCAGCAGTGCTGCCTTCCAGTTGCCTTTTAGTTTGTTCGAGTTCCTTGAGCGCGTCTTCCTCGACTTCCCCTGCGCCTACGGTGATTCCTTGTTCGGCAGCGATTAGTAGATGAATGCCAAGGCGGGAAGATGGGTCACTGACCTCCTACGAGCTTGACGAGCCGCCACACACGGAGAATAACGAGTAACCCAACAAGCTCCCGTTCTCTACCCTTGAGCACGAATTCAAGTACGAACGTTGTGAGCACAATGATGGCATCAAACAAATGTAACGGCGCGTGCTGGAAACCAGAGAAAGGCACGTAATATTTTAATCCAAACGCCCATAGCGCGAACGGTATTTCAAGAATAAAGAATGTGGTGATCGCAAGGGATATGTTGGCCAGCACTTCGAGCCAAAACGGATCCTCGACCTCCGGGCCACAGCCGTCGAGGAGGAAACCATACGCAATGTCCGCAATGACGCAAGCTGCGTCGATGGCGATCTGCAAGTGAGAATGAGCGTTGACCCAGGGATTTAGACGTTTAAGTGAAGCGAAGACGTATGCGTACCAATGTGAGGACCAATGTATGTAAACGCCGAGATTCGAGGAACCGCGCGACGGTCTCGCGCGTGCCACTGGACGAGGAGCCGAATTCCCTGGACCTGGGATTGTCAAGGGTGATTGGGAGGAGCGGCTGTTGTTCAGTAGCTTCCCGGTCAGACATGGTGGTTGTTGGTCAAGCCGCACCAGGAATGGGCGTAAGCCTCCCAACTCGAAGCTTGAAGCCGTGAAGCTGTATGGTAGTCACGATCACGTGGTTTGGGTATATATACGTTCGGATCCGCTGAGCACGTTTGCATGTATCGCTGTATGTCTTATGTTCTACGTGTCGGTCTCAGACCATGCATTGCCCAGTCGGTCGTGTTCTTACGGTCGTTTCCTGCCAGGACGTGGTGCCCATCAGGCAGGCACGCTGGGAAGGGTAGCAGCTCAACGCGTTTCGTTATTGCGACCGGTGCTGCGCTTGAAAGTTCATCCGAGACAACTCTCACTATCATGCCGAGTGTAGTGTATATTCCGACTCTCCTAGACGAACCGGCGAGTCGTAGAGTTGTGCTGACCAGTCTAGTGATTTAAAGTTGGCACGCAGACACGCTTGCTGACGTCGAGTCTCGATTTTTGTCTCCGCCCGAACTGCGGTCACTCACGATACCCCTATCCGTGTCTGTCACTGGCGATGGCATCCTTTGTCCTTCGTGCTGGTCTCAGGCCATACGTTACGCAGCCCGCCACACTCTTCCGGTCGTCTATTTCCCGAGCATCTGCTTCCCCGAAACGACATGTTGTCCATCAGACGAGCGCGCCGCGGATACGACATTGGCGACGCAGTCCACCTCTAGTTATCACCGCGACTGGTGTTGCTGGTGTCGCACTCGGGATTTTGTCCTTGAAAACCTCTTCCACCGGCACGCTCCACTGTGACGGCGAGTACAGTATAAACGTGACATACTCCCTCTGACAGTCACATCTTCTAGATGCCCCACCTCCCTCCGATTCGCTCCCTCCCCCGAGGTCGTCCGTCAACGTGTACGAACTGACGTTCGGCACTGTTTGCGGCTTATCTGCAGGCGTATTTGTTAAGAAGAGCGCATACTTGGTCGCCTACTTCCTTGGTGGGCTGTTCGTCATCCTGCAGGCAAGTTTTGTCCCATAAACATCAGACTCGCTGAACAACCATACCATAACCCCAGTATCTCGGCTCCGTCCATCTAGTCAAAGTAGATTGGGCTCGGATGGCATCTCGGTTTGAGAATTTGTTCTACACGACAGATGCGGTCGGGCACAAGAAGCCGCCGACCGTCGCGTCCGTATGGAAATGGATCGTCGATTTCTTGACGGCTGATTTTCAGCCCAGAGCATCGTTCATAGCTGGGTTCGCGTTGGGTCTCAGGGTCGGTTAGCAAACTCGCGTCGTTGATCGCAACATTCCGGTTCACAATTCCTTATACATCCTCGGACTGTACTTTTGGAAGGTGGAAGAGGGAATTGCGAATGCGAATGCACTATGGAAAAACATTGTCTGCTTTTTGCCATTGTTTAGCCTGTCCTGTGCTTCCTGTGCTTCGCTTTCTGTTTCCCGCTAGTCCACCTCTGGCTCTTTCCGCCGCCGCTTGAGATCCACTCCGATACTTGCTCAAACACCCACGCGACGTCCTCGACATATTGCATCAACCGCGCATACTTCGAGTGGGATGGAGAAATATAGAGCGATAACCAGATGATCGCGACCACGACCAAAACCATGCCATTTGATCCCGCGCGGCAGATCCTTGACCAGTCTGCCTTGGACGGACCATGCCTCGTGAAAGGCTCTGAGTCAATTTGTACTCTCCAAGAGGGCTGCATGGATGACCACCAGCACCGAAACTCGTGGAAGAACTGAGCAGAGTCGAAGATCGGCAAAACTTTGTGCGACAGTGGGCGGTGGTTACGCATCCACGTAGAAAAATATTCTGGTCTGTATTTGAGCGTCAATTTGTATTCCTCAGCCTGAGGGATTGGATGAATCGGACGAACATGAAGAAGAGAGTGTATCGAGAGCGCTCACCCGTCCATCTGGGTCTGGAAAACTCAATTTTTCCTGGATCTCTACCCACCGTTTCACAATTGTCTGAACACCGTCGATCAACGAAACGCGCTGAACGTAGCGAATTATGGCTGAAAACCATGGCGCGGGGCAAGCTTTTTCGAGTTCCTTCGCTCGTGTCGGTTCGAAACAGAGTGATTTGCTACCATGCAAGCCATCGCCGTCCTCCCCTTCCTTCAGTACCTCTACATCGGAGATCGGAACTGGATTGTCTGGGGACGGAGAAGGTAGTGAGGTGAGCTCATCAAGACTGGGCATTTGATAGATAAGCATCGCCAATTCCCCCCATGAAACGTAAATGCACACACTCTGAGTGATCCAATTCCACTGCCTGCCAACGCGATCGCCTGCAATATTCCTCTGCTTCATTGATCTCGTATCCACTGCGGCGCGCGGAGGTCGTTTCTCGCATAACCAAAACGTCAGTCTCGCTTGTCAGAGGAATAGTAGGCGGCGACAATGCGTCAGCTTGTGCGGCTCCCTCTCTGTTACCCCTATCAGCGAAAAGGGTTGTTTCTGCAATAAGCATTTGACGTACCCTGTGCCTTCATCTGACTCATAATCAAGAAGTACAGAAAGACTGGCGAAGCTGTTCATCGAGAAGGAAGCAAGAAGTAAAGATAAATAACTGAAAGACAACAAACCGACATTGTTCTGCGCAGACTCGAAGTCGCGGTACTCCTATTTCTACCTTCCGAATGCGGAAGGAAGAAAAAATGCGATCACCCACGGTATCGCCGCTCGCTTTCCAGGGATTTCAGTTCCACCACTACGCCAAGCGCTATGGGAGGCAGAAGGGCCAAATACAAACAGGGTCCGCCAGCACCCCTATCCGATCGGGACGCCCGCCCGTCGTCTAAAAAACTTGGAAAACGCAAAGCCGAGGTTGATGTCGACGCCGACGACACGCCCGACGAGCCCATGCCTAGGGCTGCGAAGCGCGTCAAGGAGAGCAAAACGCAGAAGCAAAAGCCTGCGATAACGCTGGATAGATCGTCTGATACGTCCCCGTCGTCGCGAGAGGCATCGCCCGACGCTGATGCGTCGACTTCGAAGCTGAACGAATTATGGTCGTCGGACGAAGAAGAGGCGCTGGACGGAGAGGAGCAGGGCGGGGAAGAGGAAGCGTCGGATGAAGAGGTGACGATGGGGAATATGGAGATGCTGTCGCGGGCGTTGGACGCTGAAGCAGCCCGGGAAGCGGAACTTGATTTGGAGGAGATACAGAACGCAGCTTTGGGGAGTGAAGAGGGCGAAGACGCGGATATGAATGATGACGATGATGGAGAGGAAGATGGGGGCGAACCATTCCACTTACCGACTGCTGAAGAAAGAGAGGAAGAAAAGAAGGGTGTATCTGACGTGCAAGTGGTACGACGCCGCATGCGACATTGCGTCAAGGTGCTCCGTAACTTTAAAAGGTTTGCAGAGAAAGACAGGTTGGTTTTGTTACCTCGGTGGTGTTATGTGCCGACTTTTGCTCGTAGGTCACGCTCTGAATATGTGGAACAACTGCTCGCAGACATTGCGAGCTATTACGGTTACAACGACTTCCTGGTGGACAAGTTGTTCCAACTATTCCCTGTGGCAGAGGTGTGCCGTTCTGGTTTTCCTCTCGTGGGCCTGTCTAAGTCGAAATAGGCCATTGAGTTTTTCGAGGCGAACGAGGTCCCTCGACCGGTCACGATCCGCACAAATACCCTCAAGACACGAAGACGAGATTTAGCTCAAACGTTGATCAATCGGGGTGTCAACCTCGAACCTATTGGAAAGTGGACAAACGTCGGGCTGCAAGTCTTTGAGAGTCCCGTGCCGATCGGTAAGGCAGTGGGATGTATGATATGAACGTGTCTTCACCTGTATTTCCAGGTGCAACCCCCGAGTATCTG
This sequence comes from Royoungia palumana, assembly GCA_038089855.1. Lineage (NCBI taxonomy): Eukaryota > Fungi > Basidiomycota > Agaricomycetes > Boletales > Boletaceae > Royoungia > Royoungia palumana. The sequence continues at coordinate 27,248 of JBBPLQ010000148.1, forward strand.
GCCGGTCATTACATGCTTCAGGCCGCATCATCATTTCTACCTGTCATCGCCCTCGCTCCACAACCAAATGAGCGTGTCCTTGATATGGCTTCTGCACCTGGTGGAAAAACGACCCACATCGCTGCGCTCCTTCAAAATACGGGGCACGTATTTGCCAACGATGCAACCAAGGCTCGCACGAAAAGTCTCGCAGCAAATGTGCATCGCATGGGGTGCAAGAACGTGACCGTTTGCTCGTATGATGGACGGGAATTTCCCAAAGTCATGGGTGGGTTCGACCGAGTGCTGTTGGATGCACCATGCAGTGGTACAGGCGTCATCAGCAAAGATTCGAGCGTCAAGGTCAACAAGGTAACGTCCATCGTCTCGCGTCATGGACGTCATCTAAATCACGCCCCAGTCTGAACGCGACTTTCGACTACTATCCCATCTGCAAAAGCAATTGATCCTGTGTGCGATCGACAGCGTCTCTGCCGAGTCTAAAACGGGAGGATATCTTGTGTATTCGACCTGCTCCGTCACTGTGGACGAGAACGAGGCCGTCGTAGACTATGCGCTACGTAAACGGTCGAACGTGAAACTCGTCGACACAGGTCTAGGATTTGGGCGGGAAGGTTTTACAAAGTATCGCGGCAAGATTTTCAACCCGTCAGTGCAGTTAACGCGACGCTTCTACCCTCATGTACACAACATGGACGGCTTCTTTGTTGCCAAATTCAAGGTGGAGAAGCGATCAAAAGTTCAGACTCGGGGCAAGGTTGTCGATGAAACTGACGTCAAACCGCCTGCCACGGAGGAAGACGTCGGGTTTGATTCTGAGGAAGACAAGCCATACATAGCAGGTTCGCGTGTCGATTTGACGATTCGCTCATGTCTCTAACCTTTGGAATTTCGTTACAGAGGGGAGACGACGACAGATGAAGGCCAAAGGGCTTCGGGTTCCCCCGCGGCGAAAGGCAGAGTAGGAGACAAGGACGGAGCTGATTTAACCCAGGAACTGTCATATCAGTCTTTGGGAACGTCGGTTGTTATCACCAAGCGAGTGTTTGAAATTGCGTTTACTTGTCGCCGGGTCATGTGTGCCGGACGCCGATTTAATTGCAAGTGCACTTGCAGAGCTTGATGAGAGTCGGGCAGTATTCATGACTATTATGGAGGGTGCACGTTCGTAATGCAAAGGCTGACGGGTTGGGGTGTTTGCAAGTCCCGGAGCCCAAGGGCCGAGCGCGTAAAGCTCGGAGATGGGTGGGCGCATGATATTAAGGCTCCGGAGGCCAATTACATAGAGGGAAGATTGATATGGGTTTCAGGGAAAGACCCGGTGGATATGAATTACCACATCAAGGACGGGTCGAGTCAGGAATTCACGAGAACTAGATGGGATGGTGGCGGGGCGTGGAAGGAGCAACAAAGGGAGGCGGGGTGGGTGTGACAACAATAAATGTACACGGGACGCAATGAAGGGATAGAGATAACCATGGCTACGCGTTCGTGAGCGTTCCCACCAGCACGTCCGTCCTTGGTCGGGGCTGGTGGCAAGGCGAAGACAAGGCGTCGCGACGAGGAGAGCTGAAGCTGCAAGTCTCACGGGGGCGATAGGAATAAGCTGAAACGACGTCTCATGTGCATGTGACAACGACGTGACGCTGGGCGTATCAAAGGCTCCTGTCTGCCTGGAGATTTGAAAAATGTCGCGATCGGCAACGAACGAATTCGTCCATGACGTGATCCGGCCATGCTTTTCTTGTGTCATCCTTGTTTGGACACGTGTGGCGATCTGCCACCGCACGGACCATCCCGACCCCCCTCCACACCCCCAGCGGGTCTTCCTCGCCGTCTCGTGTCCGGATCGCGTCTTTCTCGCCACCCAGTCGTCTTGCAGGCGCACTTTGAGGTTGTGTGTGCTGAAAAAGGCCAAGACGCCGTGGTTGGCAACCGTCCAACAATTAGGTCAGTGTTTTTGTTTGGCGCGTAAGCGGAGCCAAATAGGGATAAGAGGGGCGCGAATTTGTTCTTTACCGTATCTCTTCCTCTCTCTCTCACTTCTCTCCAAGCCAACGGCCCAGCGTTGCGTAGCACGCTCTTCTCTCCCTTGTCTTTTATAGTCTCTTCATGTCCGTATCCCTTTCGCCCTTCTCGTCTTCCTCCTCACTCCCTTTTACAGCTCACATTCGCATTTTTTGCAATAATGTCTGCTACCGAGGCCACCGTTGCTGCTGTCCCCGAGGAAGTCAAGGCCGTTGAGACGCCTGCGCCAGAGCCCACTCCTGCCACCACAGAGGCTCCCGCTCCCGAGCAACCCGCTCCTGTCGTCGAGGAGGCCGTCCCTGCCACAGTATGTTCTTGTCCCTCTCTGTCGTGCGAAGCCCTTATCCCCGTTCTTATCCAGCAGGAGGCACCAAAGGAAGAAGAGACCAAGGCCGCTGTGAGTTGGGCAATCGGCGACGCGAGTGGCATTCAAATTGATGTTTTCTATTTTAGGAACCTGCTGCTGAAACGGCCACTGACGCGCCAGCAGAGCCTGCTCCCGAGGCTTCAACTGCCGCTGAGCCCGCCAAGGAAGAAGCCAAGGCCGTAAATATTTTTCTTACAGCGTACGATTCTTCTCTGAGTCTTCCTGCGTTTTTCTTAGGAAGCAGCTGCCGAGGCTCCCAAGGAGGACAGGCCCAAGAGCCCCAGTTTCCTTGCCAAGATCCTTGCCCCCTTCAAGGGGGTCAAGGTTCCCAAGAGCCCTAAAAAGGATAAGAAAAAGGACGAAGTGCGCCCTTTTTTTGTCCTAGCAACTATTCGTCTCAACTTTTTCCCAGGTTGAGCCAGCTGCCACCTCTTCCGACGAGGCTGCTCCTTCCGAGGCAAAGCCTGAGGAATCCGCAAAGGTGGAGGAAGCTCCCGCAGTTGCCACTGAGGAGACTCCTGCTGCCGAGCCCGTCAAGGAAACGGAGACTGCTCCCGCTGCCGAGGAGGCTGCGGCCACTTCTACAGAGCCCGCCGCCGAGTCCGTACCAGTTGAGTCTGCCGTTGCAGAACCTGCCAAGGAAGAAAAGGTATGTCGCTTTGTCAAGTTATATTTACTTGTCACCCACGGATCTCTAGGCCGAAGAAAAGAAGGAAAAGGATGCCAAGGCCATCAAAGTCAGCCGCCGTATATCTGCGCGCGTGACTGACTTCTTCAAGCCAAAGAGGCAAGGTCCCAATACGCCTGCAAAGGTTGATGAGAACCCTCCCGTAATCGATGAGCCCACCCCCCTCCCACCTTTGGAGAACCCTGCCAATGATGCTCCTGCTCCTGCCGCCGAGCTACCAGCAGAAACCGCTGAGCCTGCTCCCGCCGCTGCCCCTGTTATCGCTGCTGCCGCATAAACTGGTTGACACGAGCTTCAATTCCTTCTTTGGTATGTCATTCGTGGACTATTTACACCACTGTGACTGCGGATTTCTTCGCTGTTTATGACTTTGTCTTTTTCTACTACTTTACGCGTTGGATGTGGTTTTGCTTTAACTTGACGACTCCCCTCATCATGACTACTTCGATCCGTGTCTTCACTGGCTAATGGCGATTCATCTGATTGATACCCTCTACTTTGCACACGGTGGATCGAATTTGCATGTCACATAAGTCCCTTCTTGTAATCGAATATGGAGGGCTGCCTGAATGTGTCAAGTGGGGTATGACTCGACTGTACAAATCCGTCATTGTCGCGGAAAACTAGTGGATCCTTCTGTCACCTCGTTTCTATGGCCCCGAAATCCTCACCCGCCGCCAGAGAACGATTAGTCGTCGAGGAGGAGGAAGTCCTCCAGGCCGTAGTGCTTGCAGACAGCTTCAACAAACGATTTGCTCCTCTGACTAGACACAAACCGAGGGCAAGTGTTCGCTCACACGCCTTACGGACCCTCACTCATCGATCACAACCACCAGTGTCTACTCCCCATCTGTAATGCACCTCTCCTCGACTGGACGTTTGAAAGCCTTGCCCTGGCCGGCGTGCAGGAAATATTCGTCATATGTCGTTCACACGCCGAACTCGTCAAGGCCGCGATAAAGTTGGCGTATCTCAATCTTTCTCCAGCCCCGTTACTCATTTCTTTGATTACTACGCATTGAATAGAAACTCTAAATGGTCCAACCCCAGCACAGGCTTGAAGATTGTCCCGATCGTCACTGCCAAGGAGACATTCTCTCCTGGCGATGCCATGCGAGACATCTATACACACGGGATCATCACCTCCGACTTTGTTCTTGTCACAGGCGATCTCGTCAGCAACATCCGCATCGATGAAGTCGTTCGCGTCCACAAAGAACGTCGAAGGGCAAACAAGGATGCCATCATGACCATGGTCGTGAAAGAGAGCAGTGCACGCCATCGGACTCGGTGCGTTTTCTAGGGCGTTTCCTCCCCACACAGCACGATCGTCGTCGAAAGCTAACACATGGCGGACGCGGGTGTTAGATCGAGAGGTGACTCTGCCGTGTTCGTACTCGATCCTCAGACGTCCGAGTGTCTGCATTACGAGCCGGTCACCGGCTGGCCGCCCAAGAAGTACGCCAATATTCCGCGGGAGATCCTCGCTGAACATTCGGAAGTCGACATTCGGAATGATCTCATCGACTGTTCGGTCGACGTCTGCTCTGTCGAGGTGCGTATGTTCTGCCGGACTACGATCGGTAACTTTGACTCATGCAAACGGCAGGTCCCGTCGCTATTCCAAGACAACTTTGATTATGGAGATATCCGGAGGGATTTCGTGCATGGTGTCCTCACCTCCGACTTACTTATGAAGAATATCTATTGTTATATCGCCAAAGACGGGTACGCGGCTCGAGTCAAGGATACCAAGAGCTACGATTCGATCAGGTGCGCTCCTATCCGCCTTTACCCCCATTCCTGCTAATTTGGTCGTAGTAAAGATATCTTGTCGAGGTGGACGTTTCCGCTCGTCCCGGATGATAACCACCCCAGCGGACATGCATACGAACATCTCCGCGGAAACAAGTATATTGCGGCAGACGGCTCCGTCTCACTTTCCAGGTGTGTTCACACGACCCATCGCGATGCGACGCTCAGTTCTCACAACCGTGCCGTCACCGCAGAACGTGCAAAATCGGCAACCAGACGCTCATCGGATCGAAGAGCCAGATCGCGGACAATGCCCAGATCGTCGGTTCTGTTCTCGGGCAACGGTGTGTCATCGGCGCGGGTTCGGTCGTGCGAAATGCATATCTGTTTGATGATGTCGTTGTCGGTCCGGGGTGTGTGATCGAGTATAGCATCGTTGGGACCGGAGTACAGATCAAGGAGATGAGTCGGATCGAGAAGGGATGTTTGATCGCTGACAAGGTTGTAGTCGGCCCTCGAGCCAGATTAGAGCCGTTCCAGAAACTGTTGAAGAAGGTTCAAGATGATGACGGCGAAGAAGACGACGAGGACGAGGACGACGAAGAGGATGAAGATGAAGCGGACGAAGATGAAGCGGACGACGAAGCGGATGAAGATGAAGCGGACGAAGATGAAGCGGACGACGAAGCGGAAGGGGACGACGAGACTGCGGAGGAGAGTGAGGAAGAGGAGGATTCCGACTACGAAGAAGTCGAAGCTAGTGAGTGCTTCATGAGAGTGGTAGCTCATCCCATTCCTCATATTTCGGCTTAGACCAAGACCCTGCCGCACTGGAGAAACTCGGACCAGAGTCCAATGCGATCATATGGCCTGAGCCCAAAGTCGACGAAGAGGAAGACATCGATGAGATTGAGCACCCCACTAACCAGCGACTTATGCGCATCGGTATGCATTCTCCTAAGCGATCCATAGAGCAGATAGGCTTATTTGATGCTAGGCGACGACGCTTCAGATCTCGTGTTGTCCGATGCAGGCTCAGTCACGTCCTCGGAAGCAGAATCCGAGTCTGAGCTTGACGACGACGACGACCATCGGATCGGAGGCTTCAGTTCAGCATCGTCCTCCACGTCTCTCCCTTTGAGCGTCCCGTCTAACCTCGTTGCGCAAGCAGATTCTGCTGCTATTTCTGAATTCCGACACGAAGTTACGCAGTCGCTGGACCGTGCCTTTGCCGAGGGTCACTCGGTCGACAATGCCTCTGTGGAGCTCAAGACGCTCAGGATGGCGAGCAATGTTCCGCTGCGGTTGGTGAGAGAAGCAGTGGTGGCTGCGATCGTGAGCCGGATCAAGATTGTCGAGGGTGGTGGGTTGCCGCAACGGCAAGAGATCGCCGCCATGGTGAGCAGGTGGGGCGAGCTCATTGATAGGATTGGTGGCGTTGATGCAGTGGAGACTGTCGAGATCTTGCAGGCAAGTGATGACGCAAAGATGAACTGCAATGGAATACTGATGGCGATTGCTGTGCAGGAGTACTGCGCATCGTCAGACAGACTACCTCTTTTTGGGCAGATTCTTGCTGCGCTTTATCAGGAAGATATTGTGGAGGAAGATGATATCCGAACATGGCACAAGAAACCGAGTGCACAAGGCGAGGGGGTGAAACCTCCAGCATCTCAGGACAACTTTAAGAAATGCTGGACAATAGGAGCTCATATGATCAGACAATTCGACGAGCAGGAGAGCGAAGAGGAATCTGATGATGGGGAAGAAGATTCCGACAAGGGTGTCAAGCCAGCCAGTATTGCTGCTCCACGGCAACCTAGCACTACTGAATCTGCACCGCAGTCAACCTCGAAATATGCCGAAGATGAGGGCGAGGATGACGATGACGAAGGTGAGGACGAGGATGACGAAGACGAGGACGAAGATGATGATGACGAGGACGAGGAAAGCGAGGAGGAAGACGAGGACAATGATGAAGAGGAAGCGGAAAATAAGTAACTCGTAACATTATACAGCATTCATAGACAATATACAAAGTCCAATACTGCACTCGAACTATGCATAGACCAACGCTACATCAGTGTATGTACGTGGATTGTCGTGCTAATACTTGAGTATGATATAGAGTGCTGATGGACGCCTTAGTCAAATGATCGGAGAGTATAGCGAGAGTCCCACCGTGGATGATGCCAGGCCTTGCAATCCCAAAGTACGTCATTCAACGAGCTCCTATGCAAAGTGGGTACTCACAGCCAACCGAGAATCGTTAGACAAATGTTGATGAGCTGTCACGCAGGCAGTGAGTAATGGGCGCAAGTGTGAAATGGTGATGACGTACCAAATCGGCGCCGCATCCCCGCTCAAGGAAGACTCCTAGTGGGGGTAAGATGAAGGCAAAACTTTTAATAAGAAACGTTTGAGCTGGTTCTCGTGGCGTTCTCGTTCGACTCACATGATCTGTGGCAAGCTGAGCAAGAAAAATCAAGCAAGAAAAGGATGGACTCGCCTTGCAGATATCAGACGCGGTGAGAGCCATTTCGTGGGGTGATGTGGGAGGGAGAATAAACGGGAGATTGATGAGGGCGGCTTCTGAATTTATATACCCCCCGACGACCGTGCAGCTCCAGAACCAAGGAGTGACGTCATATGGGGTGCGTGGTTTGTGGCTGTGCTAACGCCGCAGCTTCGCAATGAATCTCGCCGAATACTTCGACGTCTCTTACAACCCCGCAGCATCGCCCAGCCCGCTCCAGACGTTCGACCTCTACATCCCGCAGCACACCATAGATCACGAGTCAATCACATTCGGTCTCGTTTGTTTTATCCATGGGGGCGCGTGGCGAGCGTGAGGCATTCTAATCCTCATCTGTCATTGATAATGCATTCATCTTTGGACCGTAACGGAATTAGGGAGGACAAGACCGACCACGCTGCCTTGGCGCGCAGCCTCGCTCTAGCCACGGGCTACCCCGTCGCACTGCCCAATTATCGGCTCACGCCCACAGATCCCACGCCAGACAATTACCTTCATCACCCTGCACACGCCCAAGACGTGCTCCGTTTCCTCGAGTTCGTCCTTGCGTGGCACGTGGACAATGGGGGACGTCTCCCCCGACGACCGGAAAAACTCTTTCTTATTGGCCACAGTTGCTCGGCACATATGTTGTGCACTATTTTTCTGCGCATGCCAGGCAGTTCGGAGCGTGTATGTCCTTCTGATGAGCTCGCCCAAGCTACGGCAGCAATCATCATGTCGGAGGGCATATATGACATCGATGTCTTACTCTCGAGCTTCCCAAAGTACAGGTCCTGGTTCGTCGAAAACGCGTTCGGGGCAAGAAACTCGTTCGAGGGTGTATCGGCAATCAATGCGACGATAGATCATAAATTCCGGCATATACACTGGTTGATCATACACTCTGAAGGGGATACTTTGGTAGATGAGCGTCAGAGCCAGGGAATGTATGATTTCCTGATGGGAAATTCCTGCCTGGTTTCCAAGTCGTTCGATGGATTGGAAGACGAACACAATGATATCCTCAAAGGTCGCCAATACGTCGATATCATAGATAGCTATATTAAGGATGTGATGGGTGCCGACGCAATCTAGCTTGGAAGATATGTAATGCGAAGCTGATACGAATGAATATGTATTGCCTCGTTTCTTAATGGTCCCCCTTGACCAATGACAGGAACGCATCTTCCAATGCCAAGGCTGCCCGCTCGCAATCTACCTTCGTATTATATAGTGGTGCAGGAGCCAGTCGGATGACGTCGGGTTTCCTCTCGTCTCCGACGACACCTTTGGATAACAAATAGCCAAAGACCTCTTCCATAATATTGGCCTCGGGAGGCAAAAAAAGCAGAGACAATTGAGCACCCCTCGACTCTGGAGCCAGCGGGGTTATGATTGTGAAACCGGGTGGTCGTTTTTTGGATTGTGTTACGTCTTCCGTGTACTTTTCGGCGACCAGATCGACCGCCACATAGAATGCAGACTTGACGAGGAGAGATTCCAGGTAGTCGGTCAACAACACCGACCGCTCGCGCAAGGGCCCCATCATGCCAGCTTGTTTGAATATCTGCAGGCTACCGAGCAACGAAGCTGTTGCTAGAACCGACGGATTAGATTGCTGATATCCCTGGGCACCGGGAATAGCAGAGAATTTAGGGGGCATCGAAAACCGCGTGCTAGGGTCGTGTCCCCACCATCCTGCATATCTTAAAATCGCGGTACATTTCGAGTCTAGCCGGAAATGACAGGAAAATGCTTACTGTGGCGTTTTATTGAGTTCCCATTTGTCGTGAACGAAAAGACCGCCAATTCCGCCGGGTCCTGAATTGAGGTATTTGTACGAACACCAAACCGCAAAATCAACGTCCCACTCATGCAAGTACATGGGAACATTCCCGATGGCATGTGCGAGGTCCCAGCCGCAGATGCAACCCTTTGGGAAGTAAGATGTATTAGTATTCATGAAACGCCAACGGGAACAGCCGAAACTCGACTGAGACTATCGTCTTCGGAACAGGGGCATATACGTAAAGCACTGAACATAGTTTCGTAAACTTACTTGTGTCTTTGCGGCATGGGTGATCACTTTGATGGGAAACCACTGTCCAGTGTAATATTGCACGCCGCTGAAAATTACAAGGGCGATAGATGGACCCTCCTTAGCGATCGTGTCGAGTATATCTGAGTCGCGAAGAGTAAACTCGCCACGTCGGGGGAACATCTCTACAATTGCCTCTGTCGGATCATATCCGTGCAGACGGGCCTGCGAGGCGAATGCATACTGACGCGGCGGGTAAATCCATTGAATTGCTTGCATGCTTCAAACAACCTGTACTTACTTGGTCGGAGGGAAATGCCTTGCCTTCGCAGAGAATCTTGAAGCGTGTGGGGGTGGGCCTGTAGAACGCTGACATCATGAGATGCAGATTCGCAGTCAACGTTCCCATACAAGCAACTTCTTTCTCGTGAGCGCCTGAGAATGTAGATGTAAATACTTGAAATTTGTGATACAAAACGATATATCCGCGAGGCACACCCACCAACTAACTCGGCAAGTATAGGGGTGACCGTATCCGCAATATTCATCCATTCACGGCCGTGTGGATGTTTCAAGTGGCCTTCCACTGCCCTAGTGGTTTTACGAGAACTATGAGCTTGGGCAACGAATTCCTCAGCGGGGAATTCACCGAGTTCCCCATACGTGCAGCTCTTCCTCGATAAGTGCCTTTGATCGCTTAGCTAACAAGCCCAAAGAATTACCGCAGAGATATGCAAGGCGATGGTCACCTGTACGGCACGAGGGAAGTCAGCGTGGGCATGATCAAGAATGTTCAGCAAGCACGGCTAATGACAACCTTTTTTGTCTGGATGCCGGGTATCGTCGCATTCTGTATTGGTTGGAAAGACAAACTCGTTGTCGGTAAGGACGATATTGAGGTCCCTGTGGTCGATTGAAGACATGTTCGGGTGATGGACTATTTACAAGCAAAGTCCATTGATCACGTACTATCTGATCAGCCAACAGTTTCCACATTGGGGTTAATGAGGTTACGAGCCGTCCAAACATTTGTCGCGACAACCTCCGTGACACTTTCAGGTCTCTGTTGACATCAGACAACATCATGAGCAACCACACACGTTCAACAGGTGCGGAGCGGGTCATTGTCGTCGGCGCTGGCCCTGTGGGATGTCTTACCGCGATATCCCTCGCCAAGATGGGTTGGAATGTCGACATATATGAAGCACGGCCTGGTAAGCTGTTGATTTATGTCCTGGTTACATATTGGTCCAAGACCGTTTCAGACTTACGGCTCCCCTCCTCCAAGGCCGCCACTCGGCAGCGCTCGATCAACCTCGCAATATCATCCCGTGGAATCACTGCTTTGCAAGACGTTGATCCTGCCGCTGCCACCCGATTTTTAGAGACTGTTATACCCATGCGCGGTCGGATGATTCACGACATTCACGGAAGCCAGCAGAGCCAAGCGTATGATAAAGACGGACAGGTGGGTAGATTCCCGCGTGTTGATTGGAGTGTTACGCCTCATTCGCGTGTCCGTCGGGTGTATCCCTAACGAACATTTTCATTTTTCCGGCGCCCATTTCTTGCAGTGTATCAACTCCATCGATCGTGCCCTTCTCAATGAAGGTTTGCTTGATGATGCATCTGCCGTGCCTAACATACGTCTATTCTTCAACCATAAGGTTCTTTCCATCAATTTCGACAATGGGACAATGGTTATTCGTGATACGAAATTTGATACGGACGTCCGAGCAACCTTTCACCTATGCATAGGCGCGGATGGGAGTTACTCTATTGTCCGTCGCCAATTAATGAGGGTTGTAAGGTGTGTTACCAGCCTGTTAGTTGAGACTTCGACGGATGGGGCTGACTTGAGGCAAATAGAATGAATTTCCAGCAGGAATATATTCCACATGAATATATTGAACTTAAAATGCCGGCAGGCTGCGACGAGCATGGTCAGCCCATATTCCTGCTTGATCCGAACCACCTCCACATCTGGCCTCGCCACTCCTTCATGCTTATTGCGCTCCCAAACAAAGTAAATACGCTATTTTTCCCACCTGCCGGCTCACTGAGTCCCGTTCTATTTTCAAGGACAAGACCTTCACATGCACCCTGTTTGCCCCCACCGTCGAGTTTGATCGCTTAGTTGGTCGCGAAGCGATCTTATCATGGTTCAGGACCTACTTCTCGGATGCCTTGCTCCTGCTCGGAGAAGACAAACTACTTCACGACTTCGCCGAGAACCCCCGAAGCCCACTGATAAGTATCAAAGTGAGCCCTACTCAAACATGTTCGATAGTAAGGATATCGATGATCCAATTCTCGTTAGGCAACGCCGTACCATTACAAGGATCGGTGTGTCATATTGGGTGACGCTGCTCATTCTATGGTTCCCTTTTATGGGCAAGGACTTAACTGTGGGCTGGAGGATGTTAGGGTTCTGCGGGCACTGCTTCTTCAGGAGGGCGCGGCACCTTGCGGTTCACCAGCCCATTTAGGCGAACAAGAACGCGCGAACACGAGGCTGTCCAATGCCCTGTCCAAGTATACTGAAACAAGGCACGAGGATCTCGTCGCGATTTGTGAACTCGCCATGGACAATTAGTAAGTCCCATCATTCGTTTCTAAGGCCACCATTCTATTGTTCACCGGCCCAGCATTGAAATGCGGCATTCTGTGACAACGCCCGCATACCTGTTCAAGAAGGCACTCGATAATTTACTGTATACGATCACTTCGAGCGAGAGTTTCTTGGCTCCAGTCACGCGGCCATTGACTACCGTTCCGTTCCCATCTCCTATCCCTACCGGATGGTTACCGCTTTACACAATGGTCACCTTCCGCCCAGATATTAGCTACGCGACAGCTAGGAGGAAGGCAGAGAAGCAGTTTGCGATACTCTCCTTTGTCGGGCGCCTCGGCACCGTGGTACTTGGAGCTGCGGGATTATATGTTACCGTCCGGGCCATCCATTGGGTGCGAAGACGATGACAAGACCCTTGACGTGTCAACTCTAGATCTCGTGAACACTTGTTGCTCGATAATTCCTTCGGTATTTGGAGAAACTGGTAGCAATTTACCAGCAGCCGTGAGATCAATTATGATATTCTCCCGCCAGGGCATTGAACGGTGATTAATTTGGGACGGTGTTACATGAGGATATCCTGCAGAGCAGAACGACACATGTCCTCGAAGGAATTTGGGTGTTGGCTATCGACCTCGGCCGTTCACAGGGGGTAAAAATAAGAAAGGGCATGTGTACGTTGATCAGAAATGCCATCTGTAGTCCACAAGAAATCCCATGAAATGAACCAGTGATTATATAGTCTATGTAGGCGTTACCTAGTAGAAACACAGCAGAGTCAGTAGTCGTGGCTTGTCGTGAGGATCTGGTATACAAGAAAGCAAGAAATGCGACATAAATCGACAACAACGGAGGACGTGGAGGAGCAAATAGAGAGAATGGCTCAGGCCTTCTTCGGCGGCCGGCCCCGTTTCTTCTTTGCACTTGATTCACCAAAACTCTCGCCAGCTGCAGCAGACGTGGCGGTGGTTGTTGCTGCATTGGCATCTTGCGGTTTCTGTTCTTTACGTGGACGACCACGTTTCCGCTTCGCAGGCGGTTCCTCAGCACCTGAATCGTCGGGTTTCTTTTCCTGGAGGGGAAACCACGGTCAGTCGAGAATCAGGAACGGGGGATGAAAGCAAAATATACTTTGGGTGGTCTACCCCTTTTCTTCTTTACCGGAGTAGCCTCTGATGGAGCGGTGGTGGTAGATGCAGCCCCTGATTTCTTGTTTTTACTGCCTTTGGGACGACCACGGCCCCTTTTGGCAGGCTGCGCGTCTGTGGGTGCTGCAGCGGCTGACGAAATGATAAATAAATTACGAAAAAATGAGGAGCACGCGAAGGGAGTGATGGAGAACAGCTGGGAAGAGAGCTCACCGTCCAGCTCCTCTGCAGTCGGGTGATCGTTTTCCTCGATATCTTCGTCATATCTGTCGGCTGTGTCGTTCTGCTGTGGGGAGGCAGACATGATGGGAGGTGGGAGACGCTGATCCGGGGGAGACAGACGAGGAGGGGTTACAGACAGACAGGACGTCCGCGTCGAGGAGAGGGAAAAGCGGGGAAAGGGTGAAGCCCTCGTTTTAACGGAATATTATCCCCTACCGAATATAGTTGGGACGTGTATTGCAATTGTTTCCCTCGCGTGGAATTCTGGCCAAAACTAGGATTTATTATTATCGTTGAGCAATCTGCCTCTTCGTAGATTTCTGACCCCTGATATATTCGGGGGGATACGTACGTAAATATCCCGCCGAAGCACGCTGAAAATTCATTTTCGTCGCTTTTCTGTCGCTCCCGTCCAGTTGGAGCTGGCCCTTGTGCCCCAGCATCCACCGCCAATCGCCGATTCGCGGCGCGTAAACCTTGGGTAATCGTGTGCACCGCCAGAAAAATCCCCCCCAGGCCAGAACAACGACCTCTCTCTCCCGTCCATTTTCAATAATTTTTTTCCACCATTTCACCGGGCCGCGGGGTCGGCGTGTCTCCGCTTCAGTCGGCGATATAATTAGCGATCTTTCCACGGCGGTGACGTGCACACTCCCCACCACATGAGTCCCTCGTCCTTCGCTGCCCTCCTCGTCCTCCCCTTGGCCTTGGGGAGCGCGCGGTTGCTCTACTCGGGCCCAGAAGACCTCTACGCCTTTCCAAAGTACCGCGTCACCTTTCTCAACGACTTCCCCGTCGTCAATGAAACAGCGCAACGTTGGATCCAGAACGGCTTGCGCGGGGGTGAACAGGAGTTCCTTGGTGAACCATGGGACACACCTGCGTACTTTCAGGGCATGAAAGGAATAGGCAGTTCCGAAACGGAATTCTTCCACGGTGCTTCTAGTGTCTGTGCGTTGGACGTGTATCTATGACCCCGCCCAACTGACGTGATTGGATCCCAGTGCAGTCAAATCCCTTGGACTATTCTTTGCAGCACATGAAAATTGGTCCTGACAGCGAATTCCTTTGTCTTATCCCTCCAGCGGGCGTTACAGGCTCTCCAACGGAGGACTTTGATGGCGATGCGACACTTCGGAACAGCTGGTCGTTACTACAGCCCTTATCTGGAAAATGTCTTTATGTGCGATCATCGTATCTCGGCGCGCGGTCGAATTCTGATTTTGCACATAGCATCGACAAACGTGGTTCACGTACTCGTATTGTCACAACCAAGAAATCAGGCAATTTAAAGAGCTCACTCCCACACAACCACCCTTAGGTAACACATAATCTGATTCCAGCACTTGGCATGCTCAAATAGTGTCTGTATCCAGGGCCACATGAACCTACAGAGGATCCCCAGGCAGGTTTCCACGACCTCTCTAGAACTGTGTGCTGATTCATTCAGTGGGAATCATTTACACTCGGTCGCTCCCCGGTCGCACCTGAGAGCGGTGTTGATATGGTCGTAGCTGATCAGCCTCTTCAGGCTGCAAATTTGGAAGTTGCTCACGGCCCAGGCTCTCGTTACCTTGTACAACGGTGGGGTGATGGCACGTTCTGCGATAAGACCGGGAAGCCTCGTGAAGTCGAAGTTCAGGCAAGTCGATCTCGTTCGCTTCCCAAAACATGTTCAATGAATGATCATTAGTTCCATTGTTCCATGACGATGACCGACTCCATACTCCTTGTACGTGAAGCGAAAACATGTTCCTATGTACTTGTGGTACAGACACCGCGTTTGTGCGGCGAGCCTGGGTTCAGATCCCGCCTAGAGACTCGTGATGAATCACTTGTCCGCTGTCGGCAGATCATCGACTCGTCTTTTGATCAAGTCCCTCCGTCGGAATCAACCCAACTCGAACAAAGGACAACAAGCGAGCAACTAAACCCGATCGAATCCGACCACCCTCTGCATCTTCTTGGTCGCAAATCCCGATTTGTTATACCTACTGCGGTGACGTCTCAGAGCTCTCTGGGATCAAACACTGGTGGCAAAGGTGACGATGGCCAATGGGATGATTTTTGGAAGCGGGCCGTAGAAGCGCTGATTAAATCACCCGAACTTCAGGAGCTCAGCGGCAATCACCCTCAAGTTTTCTTGGATCGCGGTGAAAACGGCGAGATTATCATCGAGATTCTGGAGGAAATACCGATGGACGGCAATGGGGATGGAGCAGCAGAGAGCGATGTACAGGTTGAAGAGTATGCACGTTTGACGGACATGTTGCGAAATGCGGGATTTGATGTAAGGCATGATGGGGCAACCAAGAGTGAAAACGAGGGAGACGAGGGAGATGCGGACGAACCTAGTACCCATTACACGAGAGACGAGCTGTAATGTGGGTTTCCTCTATTGTCTATTCTGTCCGACCACCTGAATATCATCCTGCGTCGAATATCATCCAGAGCACCAGGGAGAGTACAACAAGCTTCGGAAGGAGAAATAGTTCATATCCGTGTTATGGAGCTGGGCGCATCAAATTGACTGTATCAGTAAATCAGGCCGGTGCAAGTGTGGCGTTTTTTCTCGGATAGAGACGGTCAGTAGTAATTCCCGCACAAGCCATCATCACCAACTGATGAATTTTTTGTAGCCCGTCAAATCTAATTTATCAAAGAAAACAAATTTATGCAGGAACCAATCAGCAGCTTCGTGGATCTCTCTGCTTCGTGCCTAGTTGAATTCTATTCGGAAGCCTCCAGGTCTCAGATCTGCGAACGATCGAAGAGCCCTTGCACGTATCGACCTGCCCTCGATTACCGCCGTGACACGTCGAGTGCTTGACATTGTTCCGTCTGCACCAGCTCGTTCTGTTTGATCCACGAAATCACTGAACTTTACTGCACCGTGTTTCCTCGTTCACACGCGGGTCTCCTCTCGTCGTTCGACATTCCGGAAGACAGAATAAATATATCTCACTGTTATGGTGTGTCATAGAAGATAGTCAAGTTAGTCCGCCTCTGGAATTTTTCTGTGCTTCTGTGGCGGTTCAGGGGCCTCTCGAACTTCTGGTGATCGATAACCGTGAGCTTATCGCTCGGCACTTACAATCGTTCAGATTCCCCATCTTCCATTACTGCCTTTGATCCATGTGTTCTCATAGAGTGTGCACCTTCGAGGATGTATTCCTTAGGCCAGACCCTTTATTATGTGAGCGCGTGATTTCCTTCATGACCAATTCGTACCCTTTTATTTCATTATTTCCTCCAAATTATTCCGCCGACGGTTCTGCTGGTTCTATCCTTTCTCATTCCCTTGCAATTCTCTGCATCATTTGTCTGACCTGCGTTCGAACCCTCGTCCTGACATTATGCCTCGTGTGCTGAGTTCCATCTTCCACCTAAGCTCGTGTTGTTGACCGTCATAATTAGGTTGAAATACACAGAGGAAATACTCCTTGGTGAATTCATTGACGTTTGTAGGAAATCAATCCCTCGGCTACACGACGGGTATCTAAATTCCTCCCACAATGTCCCACAGTACGATGTAAATATGAACAGGAATATTTTCCAAGGGGAACCTGGTGGTTTGCTCTTTGAATTTCACCTTATTTTCTCTCACGTTTCGGCCTGCTGCGTATTGCCTCGCCCATACCCATGATGGTCGTTCGTCCCCGAGGAAATATCTCGGATCAGGTATTATTGTCTGATTATTTACTTAATGGCGTAGAAACAGCGCTGAACATGCGCACTCGGTCGTATTCAGGTGACTTTTTTTTATCTTCGTTGGATCGATATGTGAAGAACCTTCGGCTGTCTGGTTCGCAATATCCAATTGCCAATTCACTGCCAGCATAGGATATTTCCGGCTTGGGTCGGCTGGTTCACCAGTGTTCTCCGATCGTTTACGCAGGCATGGCATGATTCTATTGGCTGTTCACGTTAAGTATTTCCATTCAATGAGCGGATTCAATGATACGCTGCTCAGTGAGAAATCCCCCTACCTGTCGAATAAGCATGAAAAATATACTTCCGACAATATTCCCTGCATTACTGTGGATCTGTTCTCTTGAGTGTATGAATACAGCACGACTGGTCGTGATGTCGCGCTGACGGTGTTTGCAGGCATGATAGGCTGATGGTCCCTTGTCTAAACCTACCATGGACATCCTTGTTTTCTCAGCCCTGGCAGAATATGTTCATTAAAGCGCAGGGGCCCGGATAATAATACAATGAACTTTTATCCCGGGACGCGCGCCCTGAGTCGGAGGCACATCGGACTCGGATGACATTCGACTCGTAATAGCCCATTGAACCTGACTAGAACCTCGGAGACTCTGGGAGACGTGCGTTTCAGCTGACCCACCTGCTGAGCCTCAACTGTCACCGCTGCGCTGGCGGTTCCATGATTGTGAATGTCAGTGGTTAGAACTTAACTTTCCGACGCGGCCTTCAAACCTTCCTGAAATTCAAGCCGAATGTGTCACTAACAGCTCCCGGCCAAACGATGACCATGGTGGATTGCGAATCGTTCTCCTTCAAGAATATATTTTAATAAGCGACTCGGAGGAACATGTTGCTCGAGGCTTGAAGCTCGAGGCCGTGACAACAGCATCTCCCAACCGTGACTATGCGAGTCCCCACTATGTATACTTGAAGTTGCTGTGGACTGGGCTACACCCTGATCACGTTCTCGTTCCACGATCAAACTTGACAACGCATCTCCTGCGTTTCCTCAGAAGACACACCTTGAAGGTCACCGTTCCCATCCGACGGTAAAAGACACTAATGCCGGATATCTTGTTGATGGGCTTTGGGCTCACTCAGAGGTATCCAGGCACTTTACGCCACCATCATTACCAGTGGTTTGTTCCGCTTTCGAATACGTCGCTTGCTCGATGAAGCGTTTGGTTGCGCATGCGTATCCCGTTCGTCAAATGGAATCGCTCCCGTGAAACTCTAATCGTACTTCGGAATGCCTTATGATGCAAGCTACCGGTAACTCTATAATACACCCAACTGCGACCCAGCACAGGAAAATGGCAGTTCCTTCGTCAAGGACAGTAACTCGAGGTTCACACATCAGCGTCGGTATTCGCGCATTTCCCCTTTCTCGTACTCGCGCAAATTGTACCACAACGAACAGGACGTCATTGGTCCTAAAATTTGGCATTTCCAAGACCCTGCTCGATTCCTTTGGACAAATATCCTGTGGAACGACTTCTACAGCATGTGCATGAATTCCATTTTCACTTCGCTTCTTCCGATATTGATCGTCTCCTACTAGTATTTTCTCACAAGTGCTAGCGGTTACAGTCGTTCACTTGGAACGTGTGTGAGGCGTTTTTCTGTTTCCAGATGGGTTTACAACACGCAAGATAGGCCACTGGCAGCTCTATCACCACATCGACAGGGCAAGTACCTGCCGGCCACAGGCACTCGGCTGGGCCCCGTCTGAATTGTCGGAGGCAGAGCCATTCTACAGGATTCTAACATCTGACTGCTAGCTTCGCGAATCGTGAGTTGCCTTATTACCCGACTTTTAATATCTACCCTTTCGTTCAGTCGAGGGACGGCGTGTAACTACGTTCTCCCAAGCTCATACCCTGTCATCCTGTCATTAATCTGAACACGTCATTCCATCGAATGTAACGTGTATCTAACCCGCGACACGCATGTCTAGGTCGGAAATATGGCCAAATGAATACCACCCATCGCCACCCATCATTCGGGAGGCATGTCTCGAACGCTTTCAACCCGAAAGGAATGCTGCTTTGGCGTCGCGTCAGGATCCGATGAGTATACCCCCTCTCGTAATGTGGCATTTGCATGGTCTGAGCCGTTGACTGGGATATGCACTCTGCACTTGACGTGACGGGACAGGACAAAGCATTTTATACGCCGATCACGTCAACCCGCTTTCTGCATACAGTCGACTCCCTTATAACACATACCCTGCATAACCCATACTCCCCATAACACATACATTTTTGGGTATCCCGGGTTGGTTTGCGGGGATTTTTGGTTCAAAACCCATACACCCATAACGCATAG